>VWZD01000140.1:103487-167900 GCA_013396695.1 Sakesphorus luctuosus | reverse complement strand
AACACAACACTCAAGGTGTGGCCTCCCCAAGGCAGAGTCCAGGGGAAGGCTCACTGCCCTGGGCCTGCTGGCCACGCTAGTTTGGATCCAGGCCAGGAGCCCATTGGCCTTCTTGCTGCTTGATTCAACAGAACACAGAAATATTTTCTCTCAGAGGGAATTTGGGGTAAAGTAAGGGTTTGCCTTTCAAATATAGTAATGAAAGAGGATGAAAAGTAAAAAAGAGCAACAGGCAGAAAGATAAAAAGCCCAAAATATTCAGAAAATTTGTAGTAAATCGTGTGCTGGCTGCAGAATTATTTTCTTGCTCAACCCTCTTGTTTGGTTTTGGCAGTGAGGGTGGAGACTGGACTTGCTCTCTGGGAGGCTGTCAGGTCTAAATCCCATGGAGATGCTTCCAAAAAGAGTTTCTCTTTAGAGGGAAAGCTGATGCCACTTCCTGAAGACATGCTGTGGTGATGTGGATAGCCCAGAGGAAAGGTGGCAGAGGTGGGATATGCTCATGTGACAAATTTGAGGCATGGGATCCATTTGGGAAGTATTGCAAGGGAAAAAGGGATGGGACAGGGGGATAAGGAGAACAATGCTGGAAAAAGGGATCTGGGGTCCCCCAGTGTAGGGAACTGGTCTGGAGGCAGCAGGGAAGGTCAGCCCTGCCCCAGGCTGGGGAGGGCAGACTCCTGGAATCACACTGGTTGGGGTTGGAAGGGACCTCAAAGATCATCTCCTTCCACCCTCCTGCCATGGGCAGGGACACCTTCTGTGCTTGTCACTGGGGATCCACCTCTGGCTACTGGGAGCGGTTTGGTGCCCCCAGTACAAGAGAGGCCCCTGCAAACTGGTGAGAGTCCAGTGCAGGGTCCCATGGAGACTGGGGAGGGGGAAGCAGCCCAGGGTCTTCTTTCAAGGGAAGAGTAAATGTCTGGGGGCTTAATTTTCAGGTGGCAGGTTTAGGGTTTTGAAATGGGCATAAGGAAGTCCCCCCTGCAGTGCATGTTTCTCTTCTCCCAAACCTAAAGAAAGCTTTTATCCCCCTTGGCATGTCTGCCAGAGGTGCTTGCAAGCATTTGTGCCCAGCTGAGGAGCTGAGATGCTGTGCACAGGCTGACTCCAAGCCTGAAGGACTGATTTGATTTGGAAAGTTTCAAAGCCACTTACTTTCCAACTGTGCCAGTTGTGCTCATTTATTAACTTCCTTCTCCCCCTCATTTACTGCGTGTCAGATGTTCACACCCAGGAAATGTGTGCTTGCATAACTGAAGCTTTTGCAACTTCAGTGCTCAGTGGTAACTTTGGCTTCTGGTTATTTTATTTTAATTTTTTTAAAGGTGTGCTCTGCAGCCTCTGCTATGTGTGGAAACCTACAGTAAAAATGTGCTGTTCATTCCTAGGCTGAATAAAACAGATCCCTTCTCTTCATCCAACAGCTCTGTGTAGCAAGGGAATTGTCTGGGGGTGTTTGGGGGCAAACAAAGCGTTTTGAGCAAAAATATGAAGACATGACATGTTGCTGGGCTGCTCCAGGTTGCTTTCTTGAATTCACTTGTTTCATTTGGGCCATCAGCATTTTCTAAACGACACAGATAAAAATCTGTGGTAGCCAAGTGCTCATTTCAAGATCATTTGCTGCAGGGCACAGGAGAAAAAAGTAGTGATCAGCTCAGTATTTTTAATAATACTCAGGGAATTATCCTGCCATGCTCACATAATTTCAGTATGAGGTTTGGAGGGTGCAAGTGAAGGCTGCAAATGGCACCCTGTAAAAGAAACCCCTCAATGCTCCCTGTGCAGACAGTGGGACATGAGGGGTCTTGTCTGAGCACTCCGAGGCAAACATTGTCTTTGCATCCAAGTGGGGACACCCAGATTCTGAGCTGATCTGAAGTGCAAATCCCACAGGCTGGAGGGTCAGGGGGCTCTGCTTCCACCTCTTGGTGAACACGGAGAACAGCCACAGAGCCGCAGGTCCGTCAGGCAGATGCTCACCTGGACACGGACAAAAGAGACTGAGGGAGGTCTTTGTCCCCCTTCAGTGCTTCAGTGGGTGGAAAACGCCACGGCTGCTCTGGTCCTTGGCAGGAGCAGACTCTGGTCATGGCGAGGTTGCCCAAGCCCGTCTCAGAGCTCCCAGGCTGGAATTTGCTGCTGCCTGTCCAAGTGGGATTAGCAAGTTGTAAGGGAAGGTGTCATTTCCCAGTGGCTCAAGGGAAAGAAGAAATGCCCTGTTGTCTGAACAATGAACACACCGTGGGAGCCACAGAGAGCCACCAGGCAGGACAGCCTCTGCTCCAGAGTGAGCCTGGGGAGCACCAGTGCTCTTCTAATGGAGCCCTGATGTTGTGTTGTCTTGGGCAGCACACGGAGAAGGAAGAGAGGCTGTTGGATTGGGGCTGTCACCATCTGCTACAAGGCTGCCAGTGTGGTTTGCTCCTGAATCCTCTCTAATCCAGGGAGCAGGGCAGATGCTCCACTGTGGACCTAACTCGTTTTGAGACAGTTACAGCTCTTGCAAAATGTTAGAGGAAAATGCCTTCAAGATTGAACAGCTCTGAGGTGTCACCCAAAGCACAGAGTTCTTTGCTTTCTGGTTGATTGCAATCTCAAAAGAATAGATGGTACAAAGATATGAGGTGAGTCAGGGGAGATTGGGATCTAACGAGGTGGTGGAATCCTGCACTGCTGAGAGAGCTACTTGGGCTTTGCTGGCTCCTGCTTTAATAGTTGCACTAAACTTACAGTAACTGACCACAGTGTAGTGGGTGGGCAGGCCCTGGCACAGGGTGCCCAGAGAAGCTGTGGCTGCCCCATCCCTGGAAGGGACTTTAAAGCTCNCTCCCTGACAGGAGGGGGGAGCCGGGGGGGGTCGGGGTCTCCTCCAGGGCACAGGGACAGGAGGAGAGGGCACGGCCTCAGGCTGGGCCAGGGCAGGGGCAGGGGGCACAGCAGGAGGAATTTCTGCCTGGAAAGGGTGGTCAGGCCTTGGCAGGGGCTGCCCAGGGAGGTTTGGAGTGCCCATCCCTGGAGGTGCCCAAGGCAGGACTGGCTGTGGCACTGAGTGCTCTGGGCTGGGGACAAAGTGGGCATCAGGCACAAAGTGGGCTCAATCTTGGAGGACTTTCCCAGCCTTAATGATTCTGTGATTCATATTTGGTACCTTTTTAAATTTTTAACTCCCCCCTCCCTTCCCCTTCCAATCCTTTTCTTTTTATTTGGAAGAAGTTTGGGGTTTTTATTTTCTCCAGTATCCCTTGGTGTCCACAGCAGACGGAGCAGCCTCTGTGGCAGCTGCCGAGGGAGCAAGACGTGCAGCCAGAGGAACGCCGTGTCCTTCCTGAGGAACAAAGCTTGGCTCTTGTGGGGCTTCTTTCAGGTGGCTACATGTGTGGTGGAGGTGCCATGAATGACTCACAGATGACTGCAATCCTTAAGGCTTCTTACACGGGGTTGATCTGAGGTGAAAGGAGAGAGAGAGGGAGAGAGAGAGAGAGAGAGAGAGAAAGAGAGAACTCTTACATGACTCTGTGGGCTGGTTCTTGGAGGGTGATAGAGAAGTCACTTGCCTGTGAAATTCTCCCTCTGGCAAAGCTTAGCCTTACAGCAGATTATTCTCAGGAGTTCTTCAGTTCTTAGTGACCAGGGACAGCACCCAGGGAACACCTGGAGCTGTGCCAGGGCAGGGTCAGGTGGGATCTCAGCAAAAGGCTCTTCCCCCAGAGGGTGGTGGGCACTGACCAGGCTTCCCAGGGCAGTGGGCACAGCCCCAAGGCTGCCAGAGCTCCAGGAGGGTTTGGACAACACTCTCAGGAACAGGGTGGGATTGTTGGAGTGTCCTGGGCAGGGCCAGGAGTTGGAGTGGATGATCCTTGGGGGCCCCTTCCAACTTGATTCTGTGATTCTAAACCCGTGAAAGCCAAGATGACCAACACACCCAGCCAACTGCACATTTCCCAATGTGTGTTTGAATGCAACCAAACCCTTTATTTAATGTGCCAAACTGGTGTGAAAACACCTCCAAAACTCCAGTGTAGCTTGTGCATCCAGGCCATCCTTCAGCTGCTTCCACAGGAACTTTATGTCTACAGGAGCTCTGTCTTCTAGCTTGCCCTTGTCTGTTGTTCATAATTCTTTTGGAGGACCAGAAGAGTTTCAGAAGAGCTGGCTGTGGTTCCTGTAGTTGTTAGAATCATGAAATTATGGAATGGTTTGAGTTGGAAGGGACCTTAAAGCTCATCCTCTTCCAAACCCTGTGTCCTGGGCAGAGACACCTTCCCCCAGCCCAGGTTGCTCCAAGCCCTTGGACCTGGCCTTGGACACTCCCAGGGATGGGGCAGCCATAGCTCCTCTGGGCAACCTGTGCCAGGGCCTGCCCACCCTCACAGGGTTCCTTCCCAATATCCCATCTAATCCTCCACCTATCCCAACAATTCCTTCCCAATATCCCACCTGTCCCTGCCCTCTGGCAGTGGGAAGCCATTCCCCTTGTCCTGTCTCCCCAGGCCCTTGGAAATAGTCTCTCCCCATCTTTCTGTGGGGTCCCTTCAGGCACTGCAAGGCCACAGCTGGGTCACCCCTCAGCCTTCTCTTTTTCCAGGCTGAACAACCCCAATTCTCTCAGCTTTCTTTGCAAAACAGGAGTGAAGAAAATGATGCATCAGCTCAAGATGCCTCCGTGTCCTGGGGCAGGAGCTTTGGAGATTCCCAAGGTTTGAGTCTCCCTGGGTTTTCCAAGGTCTAAAATTCACAGCTGCCTTCAGTGGCTTGGACTTCACTTTGGTGTGTGGCACCAAAGCTCACTCTGGGTGATGTTGCAATGCCCTTCGGGCTGTGGGAGAAGAGAGCCCTGCAAATAGGCGTGTTTGAGCAAGTCCAGGTTTGCAGCTTGCCTTTGCTGGAGCCTGACTTCCTTCCTTGGACAAAGCCAGAGGTTTGTGGGCTCTCAGAATGTGGCAGGGAACCAACCTGGCACACGGGAAGGAGAAGGGCACGTCCCTGCTCCAGTTGCATAAAAAATGTCAGAGCATGTGGAGAGGAAATGGAGGGAGGAGGAAGACATAGTTTATTTGCTTTCCTCCCAAGTGCCTTTTGTTTCTGGTTTCTGAGAATGATTCCAAAACTGCAAGCACATGGGGGAAATTTCTGGGGTCCAGTGGAGAGTTGGGGTCTGAACCTGTGACATCTGGGGCACGGAGATCTTCTGGTGGCCAAATTTCTTGGTGTTTTAACACAAGAAGCAAAGGCAGTGCATATTGGGAGGGAGTGTCGACCTGCTGGAGGGCAGGAGGGCTCTGCAGAGGGATCTGGAGAGACTGGAGAGATGGGCTGATTCCAATGGGATGGAGTTCAACAAGGCCAAGTGCAGGTCCTGCCCTTTGGCCACCCCAAGCCCTGCAGCGCTCCAGGCTGGGCACAGAGTGGGTGGAGAGCAGCCAGGCAGAAAGGGACCTGGGGGGACTGAGGGACAGGAAGCTCAACAGGAGCCAAGAGTGTGCCCAGGTGGCCAAGAAGGCCAATGGGCTCCTGGCCTGGATCCAAAGTAGCGTGGCCAGCAGGCCCAGGGCAGTGAGCCTTCCCCTGGACTCTGCCTTGGGGAGGCCACACCTTGAGTGTTGTGTTGAGTTCTGGGCCCCTCAGTTGAGGCAAGAGATTGAGGGGCTGGAGCGGGGCCAGAGAAGAGCAAGGAGGCTGGAGAAGGGAGTGGAGCACAAGTGCTGTGGGGAGAGGCTGAGGGAGCTGGGGGTGTTTGTGCTGGAGAAGAGGAGGCTGAGAGGTGACCTCAGNNAAGGGACTGGAGTTGGCCCAAGGGTTGGACTTGATGATCTTGGAGGTCTTTTCTAACCCAATCCATTCTATGATTCTATGATTCTGTGTTGGTTGTGGTCATTGGTGTTGCTGGTTTCCAGGGTGATGGAAGTGCCTTTCCTCAGGCAGAGCTGTGGTCACCTGTGCTCATGTGCTGAGGTGCCACAGAGCTGGTGTGTGATGGGTCTTCATCACTGCCAGCCACGTGATGACCTGGCACAAAACTAGTCCAGGCTGGGCTCTGTGTTTTCCAGGTTCTGGCGTACTCAGGGTGGTGGTTTTGAGCCATCACGTGGACTGGATGTTCCCTTCCATCTGCAAGCATGGAGATTGGTGTAACCACTTATTTCCAGGAGCAGAGGCTTTAGAACAAATCAGCAGAAGCTACAAAATTTGCTGTAAGATGGAGGCTTCATGTTATCCTTGTCCCTGTGGTTCCAAATGTGGAAGAGGAGTGATGTCATTGTCACTGTGCTCTTCCCCATGAGGAAGAAACGCCTTCTGTCTGCTGGGAATGGCAAACAATGCTGGCAAAGGGAACATCAACAAGGCTGAAATCACAACACTTAATCATAGAATGGATTGGGTTGGAAAAGACCTCCAAGATCATCAAGTCCAACCCTTGGTCCAACTCCAGTCCCTTCACCAGATCATGGCACTCAGTGCCACGGCCAAGCTCACCTTAAAAACCTCCAGGGATGGGGAATCCACCCCCTCTCTGGGCAGCCCATTCCAATCCCTCAGCACTCTCTCTGCAAAGAAGTTTTTTCTCATCTCCAGCTTCACTTTCCTCTGGCAGAGCTTGAGCCCCCCGTGCCCCCTTGTCCTATTGCTGAGTGCCTGGGAGAAGAGACCAACCCCCACCTGGCCACAACTTCCCTTCAGGCACTTCCAGACAGTGCTGAGGTCACCTCTGAGCCTCCTCTTCTCCAGCACAAACACCCCCAGCTCCCTCAGCCTCTCCCCACAGCACTTGTGCTCCACTCCCTTCTCCAGCCTCGTTGCTCTTCTCTGCACCTGTGTTTCTAATTGACTTTCCCAAGGCTCCCCTTGCAAATTCAGGGCTCTGCAGGCTCAGGTGCTCTGCAGAAACAGAGCAGAGTATAATCCCAGTCCCCAAAAGGTTGGAGCCATATAAGGCTCTTGGAGGTCATGTCACAGACATGCTGCTTTGAATTGAAAACAAGAAATGTAGAGGCCTCTTTTTCAGCTGCAAATTGAATTTCTTCTGTCTTGTCAACGGCTTCTGGATGGCCACCATGGGAGGATCCCTTTGGTGAGGCAAAAAAGCTGCAAAAATAATAGGAATGAACGTCGGCAGCTGAAGAGCTTGACTGAGGCTGGAGAAGTTTGCTTTGGGTGGGAGCCAGGTCCTGCTGAGATCTGCAGGAGTTTTGCTCTTGGCCTTCAGTGGGGCCAAACCTTCACCCTGGGAGATCATGTCCTGAGGAAGAATTTAGTCTAAAATAACTTTCAAAACTTGTCTTGTTTGACTCACATCCAAGTGGGGTTTTTTGGAGACTGAGAGGCTTTGAGTTTCTGATCGACTCGGGTTGCTCCTCTTGACATCTCCCAGGGATGAGCTCTCAATGGAGGGCCAATGGGAACAGGCCTGAATCTGAGTTCCTAAACCAACCCATTCTTCAGTCATGTGAGTGTAGGACTTGTTGGGTGTGCTCTGAAGCTGTACATTTTTGGAGGGAGCTGTGCCTTGGGGCCTCAGCACATGGAACAGCCACATGGTAGCCATGGCCAGGATCTGGAGCATCTTTGGGGGATCCTTCCCTCCCCTCTGCTGGTGTCCTCTCAAGCAGCTTTTTGGAAGAGAAAGAAGAGCAAAGATAAAGAGCAGTTTGGTTCCTACTGACTGTGCTTGCTCTTTGGGATGATTTTCCCCTCTTTTTCCAGAACACGGTGGCAGGAAAAGCAACTTGTTCAATTCACAACCCTAAACCACCTGGAGATGCAAGGCTGAGTTTTCCCCTTGTTTTTAAGACCTGCTGTGGAGTCACACTTAAAGAGTAGATAATTACCAAGATTTAAGGCCTCCTGAAGTCCATTGGTTCCACAGCAGACCCTGAGAAATTAGTTTCATTTTTTTCACTAAAAAGAGTGTGAAATCACTTTAACAGGTTCCTTTTGGAAAACCTTGAAAACTGTCTAAGAAATAGATTTTAAAGTTGTAAGTTCTGTTGCTCTTGGGGCTGTCCAGCATGGAGTGCATGATTTAGAGCTGGAAAATAAATTAATCTCTGAATCAGTGAGTGCAATACAGGGACTATCAACCACCAAGAGGCTCCTTTAAATCTCTTGAACTGGGCTCTCTAAAAAGTGTGGGTTTGTGTGGGGAAGAATAAGAAAAATAAAAGGAAATCTGAGAATATTTTTTTAAATTTTTAGAAAAATAATTCCTTCTTTCCCAGGAGAACTTTCATTTTCTCTGCCCTAAAATAAAGCAATTATATGGTCCCACCGTGCCTCAGCCTGTCCAGTTGCAATAAAGAAAGGGCTAAAAAGATGGATCATCTGGAAGCCTGTGCAGAAGGAGCAGGCCAGGGCACTTTGATGGGGAAGAGCATCCTTTGGATGTATTTCTGAATGCTGGTCAATCCACTGAGGGCTTTTATTTTCATTATTATTTTTGTGAGGAGTTGATGGCACCTTCTCAGAGGCTTTTCCTGCGCGTCCCACTCCTGGTTGCTTCCTCCCTGTTTCATTTCAGGCTGAAAGGGAGCCCTGGGACATGACATTTCTCCCTGGAGTAGCCCATGAGTAGCACCAAAGCCAACTGTGTGGAGAGCAGAGCAGGGGGTTATTTCAGTGTTGATTCCCTGTCTGGTTTCCGTCTCACCTTCCCCTGGCTCAGCCTGGCAGGGGTGGTGATGGGCTCTGCTGTGGCAGATGACTGCCCAGAGTTTTGGGGCTGAAATTGCAGCTGGGAGTGGTATTTATAAATTATATCCATGTGCTACTGCAATTCTAATATTTCTTGCTCCTACCCAACGGATCTTGTGTGTCCCACTTTGGAATTGCTGCTCTGGGCAATGAAAGCACAAGGGCCGATGGCACAACCCTGACCCCACATTGTTTTTATCAAATTACAGTAAGTCCTTCCTCCTCTTTCCAGTTTCTTGTTTTGAGAGTCCTGGTTGCTGTGATTCCAAAGCATGGAGTGAGAAGTTTTCCATTTTGATGGAATTTGAAGGCTTTTTTTCAGTGCTGCTTCTGCGATGAGCAGAAATTTGCCTCCCTTACTTGGAAAAGGGATGAATTTCCAGCACATGCAGCATTTCTCTTCTGAGGTTGTGTGCTCAGATGTTCCAATCCCAACCCTGGATGTGCTGATGCATCCACAGGGAAACAAGGCAGCTCTTTTTATTTAAGAAATGTTGGAAAAATCCATTTATTTTTTTCCTTTTTAATTGTGGTGGTGTTGACGGTTGGACTTGATGATCTTAAAGCTCTTTTCCAATCTTAAGGATTTTGTGTTTCTATAATTTTTTGGTGGGAATTTTCATGCCACAAGCAAGACCAACCCCACCTCCTCAAAGACTCTCAATGCTCCATGCAAACTCCATGAGGAGATGATTCTTGGGGGGTTTTGGAGGGTGGTGGAGAGGGACATTCAAAAGCTGTTACAGCTCTTTGAAAAGGACAAGTGCCATCACTTTTTCTCCTCTCAGCATGGCCCATTTAGAAAGTGCTGAAAGACTAAGGGGCATCTCAGTGTGGGGGATATTTGTGTTGCTGCTCTCTCCAGCCACATCTTTTTACAGTGCTGCATATGGCACAATCATCATGGAATTTTTCATGATAATTGATCTGACCTGTATCGCTCTGTTCACTTTAGCAGAGCTCATTCAAACAGCTTGAGATCAGGACTTCAAACGTGGTCCAGTTAGCAGAGGGACCACAGAGAGCCTGACTTCACAGTGGGGGTGAGGCACTGTCTGTCTTGCCCAGTCCCGTTTGTACTGTTTATATGCAGCACATGCTCAAGGCTGATACTGGTTTTGTTTCCCTTTGTCTTCCATCAGATGTGATGCAGGGAAAGCAGGTGGCTGTCTCTGTCCACATCAGCATCCTTGTTCCCTCCAGCAAGGCCAGCAGGCCTGGAATGCTGTGGTTAGTGGCTGTGTCCATGTTGTATGGGACTGGAGCTGGACAAGTGCATGCTGAAGGTTTTATCATAGAATCACAGAATCATAGAATGGATTGGGTTGGAAAAGACCTCCGAGATCATCAAGTCCAACCCTTGGGCCAACTCCAGTCCCTTTACCAGATCATGGCGCTCAGTGCCACGGCCAAGCTCACCTTAAAAACCTCCAGGGATGGGGAATCCACCCCCTCTCTGGGCAGCCCGTTCCAATCCCTCAGCACTCTCTCTGAAAAGAATTGTTTTCTGCTCTCCAGCTTCAATTTCCCCTGGCAGAGCTTGAGCCCCCCGTGCCCCCTTGTCCTATTGCTGAGTGCCTGGGAGAAGAGACCAACCCCCACCTGGCCACAACTTCCCTTCAGGCAGTTCCAGACAGTGCTGAGGTCACCTCTCAGCCTCCTCTTCTCCAGCACAAACACCCCCAGCTCCCTCAGCCTCTCCCCACAGCACTTGTGCTCCACTCCCTTCTCCAGCCTCGTTGCTCTTCTCTGGCCCCGCTCCAGCCCCTCAATCTCTTGCCTCAACTCAGGGGCCCACAACTCAACACAACACTCAAGGTGTGGCCTCCCCAAGGCAGAGGCCAGGGGAAGGCTCACTGCCCTGGGCCTGCTGGCCACGCTACTTTGGATCCAGGCCAGGAGCCCATTGGCCTTCTTGGCCACCTGGGCACACTCTTGGCTCCTGTTGAGCTTCCTGTCCCTCAGTCCCCCCAGGTCCCTTTCTGCCTGGCTGCTCTCCAGCCACTCTGTGCCCAGCCTGGAGCGCTGCAGGGCTTGGGGTGGCCAAAGGGCAGGACCTGCACTTGGCCTTGTTGAACTCCATCCCATTGCAATCAGCCCATCTCTCCAGCCTGTCCAGATTATGTCACTGGGCTGGTCCTGTGCAGGGCTAAGGGTTGGACTCGATGATCCTTGTGGGTCCCTTCCAGCTCAGCACACTCTGTGACTCTGTGATCACCTGCTTAGTCTCATACAGAAAACTGTGGCAACCCTAGTGAAGAAAAACCTGGAACCGCTGTGCTAAGCCTGCTCCTGTATTTAGAGGGGGGAAAATCCCCCTTTGATGGTCTCCAAATCTCCCCTTGCTGAAGCCAGAGCTTTGCTCTTCAGTTCAGGCTCTCCAAGGAAGGCACAGCAGTGACAGGCTGCGGACAGTTTGAGAAGATTAGAAACTGTCCTACAAGATTAGGAAGCTGCACAAAGGGCTGTAGCTACTTTCTCTCCCAGTGCTCTCAGCTGCAGCTGAGAATCTAGACCAGACTTTATTTTTGGCAAGTGGGAAAAAATAAATCTCCTTTGATACTGTTAAAAAAAAAGAGGAAAAAAAAAAGGGAAGAAAAAGAAAGTAGATGTTAAGCCCTGAGCCTTGAGCAAGGATCTCTTCTGCTGTAGAGCAGCAGTGTTTTAGAGTGGAAATCCACTTGCTTTGATTGCTGATGGGGAAAAAAAAAATAAAAACAGACCTAGAAGGGATTTATTGTGAAATAATGGATTTGATCCCTGGTAATCCTTTCTTTGGGATTAAACTTGGAATATTATTTTTGTGATCTCTGGAATTAGACGGTGCTGGCGTAACAAACCAAAGCATGTGAGTCTCACTGCAGGAGGAGGCTGAGCTGTGAACAGAGCCCAGCGAGTTCCTTGCATGGAACAAAGCAGCTGATGAATTTACAGCTCTATTTTTGATTGCACAAGGCCTACAGGCAAGCACAAAACCCAGCAAAAACCAACCCCAAAGCAGAGAAGACCCCAGACCTTCTCTTCTTTGGAGCTGAAAGCGCTGCCGAGACCTAGGGACCTCTGAGGGCTGTTGGGCAGAGCTGCTTACCTGAGTATTTTCCACCCATGGGATTTCAGGAGTTTGTACCTGCTCCTGTTGGTGTGACCATGGACTTGAGATGTCAAATATTGGTGCAGATTTGCTTGGTGCAGATCCTTGTGTGTGGCCACAGGAGAGAGATTTGGCAAGCCTGGGTTTCTGTGCCCAAATGGTGCCCACATTCCCAAGCCCAAGGTCTCCCAACACATGGTTGATTTGGCCCAACATGGGCTGAGAAATCTTCCTGGGCACATCATTCCTGGGCCTATTAAAACTGGAGAACTATGAAATGTGCTGTAAAACCTTGGTATGGAACTTTGAGGTCCCAAACCTTTCACAGGAAGCTGCTCCAGGGAATTTCTCTCAGTTTCCCTGCCAAATTTCAGTGTTCTGCGCTCATGGTGGGGCACGGATGGCTTTTAAATGCGGGGAAAGTTCTGTGTTGTGGTTTGAACCAGGTGATGTTAACAAAAACCCCAGAACACCCCAACAAAAGCTGTGGGATGGAGAGCAAGCTATGAGAAGGGGAAAACATTCATTGCTGCCCCTTTCCTGCATTTACTGCTGGACTTCTGGTCCCTTCTGGTTGCAAAGGTCACTGAGCTTTGATCAGGCTCCCAGCCTCACCCTCAGCTGTCACCCTGGAGCAGCACCACAAGTGGGGGTGAAGAAGCAGCCAGGAAAGGAGCCCTGGAAAGCCCCTCAGGAGCAGGGGCCACATGGGTGTGATGCCCTGTGCCAGCTGCTTCTCCAGGGTCTTGGCAGCGACCTGTGGTCATTGCACTCCTGTGCCGGGGGCAGCCCCTCTTCTGGGAGCTGTGGAGACCCCCAAGACAAACAAGGAGTTTCCCAAGCCTTGTCTTTTCTGAAAAAAAAAAAATGTTCCTCCTGGAAGCTGTGGTGGCTGTGCCTGCTCTCCACATTCAGGAACACAGAGTGCTTGGATTCCCATTAAAGCTCCTGCTGCTGGCTCGGGGATCCTACCAAAAACCCACTGGTATGGACTTCTTGAACCTGTAATCCCCTAGGAAGCACTCAGTGACCACAGTCCACTTTCCAAAGGTAAAACAGTCTCGTGTTCTCGGGGGAAAAAAGAAATCGAAGGGTGAAAACCGTGTTAATCCTTTCCATTTTCGGTGCAGGGAGAGCGAGCTCCCTTTCCCAGCAGCAGTGTGATATTGAAGGGCTACAAGGAGCTTGGAATAAATCCTGCTTGGCTGACGTTCGGGAGCTTTTCTGGAGTCCACGGTGTGTGATTGTGGCTGCTGACAGCCCCGTGCAAGGGCACAGCGCTCCGGGACGGCACCGTTCCTGGATGGCACCGCTCCGGGACGGCCCCGCTCCGTCCCCCGGGAGTCACGGACCGACCGACGGGGTAGTGTCCCCCCTTGAAACCCTCGGGAAAGGGCAGGAAGGGCGGCTCAGGTGCCCTCTGCTCTGGGGTGTGTTGGAACACGGCTTTGCTGAGGTTTGGGCAGAGCTGGTGGCTTTGCTGGTGGTGGGCGCTCAGCAGGACCCCCAGCTCCAGACCCCTCAGCTTTCATCCACTGGCACCTCCCGCTGCTTCCTTCCCTTTCAGCCATGCTGTGGAGTTTTTCTGCTGGAAAACGCTGCCGTCGGATATTCCCTGGCCCTGCCTCGCTGCCGGTGCCTTTCCCCGTTCCTCCCACGCGTGCCCTTGGCCGCAGCGCATCCTCGGCAGCTCTGTGGGCAGCGCGGAGCCGAGGGGGAGTGGCTGACGTGCTGGAGAGCAGCGCATCGGCCCCGAGGGACCTCCAGAAACTTGGGGACTCTGCCAACAGAAACTTCCTGGAGCTCGGCAGCGAGAGTAGCAGAGCCTGGGGGTGGGAAAACCCCATTCCATAGGTCCAGGCTGGAACCCAGCTGGCTGAGCAGCCCTCCCGGAGAGGACCCGGGGGTCACTGCAGATGCTGTGGTGAATATAACCCAAGGTTTGTTCCTACCACAAAGAAGGCAAATCACACCCCGGGCTACCTTTGTCACAGCAGGGGTGGGAGATCAAAGGATATTGTCATTCCCTCTATCCAGTACCATGGAGGTCACATCTGGATACTGTATCCTGTCTTGGGCATCTCCCACCGAGGTGGTGCTGGCAGTAAATCTGCAGAGGCAGAAGGTGCCGAAGGTGCTGATGGTTCCCAAGGGCTCAGAAAGAGAGAGGATGAAACCACAGAGGGTGGATTTGCTGGGAACGCATCCATGGAAGATCAGTCTGCATGGAAAACCTCTAATTATATTGGGATGACCTCAAATTTGGCTAAGGACCTGAGCTCCAAGCTGCTGGAGCTTTCAGGGGATGTACAGCCACCTGCTTGAGCTGTTCATCAACCAGCAGTACCCCACGGCAGGGGGTGGAACTGGGTAATCCTTAAGGTCACTTCCAACTCAAACCATTATGTTATTTTTTGAAAAAGAAAGGGAAGAGTGACCTGTGCTTCAGCCAAGTGGCCATTGACTTCTGGTTTTGGAAGTATGGTGTGTGGAAGTATCTTCTCAGTTCAGAAAAGTTAGTTCCTTTCATTCGACTACAAATTAGTCCCAGAGCATTCCTTGCCCAATATTTACTCAATGTGACTAAGCTGGGATGGTATTAAAGAGAGGAACAGGCTGGGGGTTTGAGGCCAGCTGCTGCTGCAAATTGCTTTTCCAATTCCCAGCAGATGTCCAAGTCACTTGGATGTCTGTGAGATGTTTCCATGTGCTCTCATGTGTCCAGGGCCTTCACGTGAGTGTCTCCATGTTTCTGGGCATGAGATGCTGAGACACAGGAGGAAGGACTGGAGGTGACCTGGTGTCAAAGAGAGCACAGGTGGGATCCTGACTGAAGCACTCTGGGCTGGGATGGAACATTTCTTAAGCCACAGTGGAAGCATCTCAGGTGGAGCTCTGGAAAAGGCACAAGCTGAAGACCACAACCACTGCCAAGTCCCCATCTCAAACACAGCCCCCTCTGCTTGTTTTTCCCAGCAGAAGAGAACCAGCCCAGTTTGGTTGGCTGAGTGTCAGGCAGAACCTTCTTCCTGCTTGTTTATCCTGCTGAGCATTCAGCGGGTTTTGGTAGAGGGGTAGTGGGAAGGAGGCCCTCACATGGTAAAGACACGAGAAGATATTTTTAGTTGGGGAAAGAAGAGAGTATCTCCTTGGTTTTTTCCAACTGTCTTTCCCCAGTAACGATTCCTCCTCTCCTTGCATGCTTTGACTTCAGTGCACAAAAACTGACCCTTTCTATCTTCCTAAGTCTTCCTCAAAGTGTGGCTGTAAGTTTGACTCTGTATCACCACAAGGAATCACCCCTGAACTGAGGGGAAGACCAGAAGGGCTGTCCTGTCCCTCCTCCAGTGGATCCCTATCACAGAGGTTACTGATCCCACATCCCACTGCCATAAATCAGGTGGTGCCCATGGACATCAGCTGCATGTGCCAGCCTGGGTATGAGGTTTGTGTCTGGAGTTCTTCCCCACCCTACGCACAGTGTTGGTCTTGAGGTTGGCCCCAGCTTGCAGGAAGGGCTGGATGCTGGCTTTGCCAACAGAAGACCAGGAAACTGGCTGGATGCCAGTTTTGCCAGCTGGCTTTAAGGGCTGAACTCTGAGAGCCTCTTTGGGTGGGCTCCCTGCTTCCCTATGGCATGGGAGAAATGCCAGTGGGAATATCTGTACTCCAAGGGATGTATGTGTTTGGGCTGTTGGTGGACACAGCCTTGCTGAAACCAACCTGTTTCTTGTGCTTTGAGCTCTGGAAAAGTTTTGAGAGCCAAAATCTAGAGAAATACTTCTTTGGTTTCCAAAGAAACCTTTGTCTTTGGCCTGTATTTCTACCTTCACTTGTTTGGCTCTTGGGCCCCTCCCACATGAGGCAGTGGTTGTTTGGTCCAGCTTGCTGAAAGGAGGAGGAGGAGAAGCAAAATCTCATTGTTGTTCAAGGAGAAATAACACTTCAGCATAATTATTAGCCCCCTATTGTCTCTGTTTCCCTTTCACTACATCCAGGACAAATAAAATACTATGAGCAGTTGCTTTGCATTCTTTCCATTCTTTTTTTCCCCCCTCATTGTGACTCAGAGTGCTGAGGTTCTTGGAGAGGCTGGAAAAGAGGAGAGTGCCTGATTTCCATGGGCACAAGGAGCATCTGGACAGAGTTACAACAAGCAAAAATTGTATGTCGTGTTTATGGTTATGAAGAATCTCCATTTCTTGACCATATGAGGCATTCACAGACTCTGTAAGAGGGAAAAGGGCTCAGCTTTTTTATTGGATGTGACTGTGATAGAAGAAGAGAACCAGACCAGCAGCTGGAAACATGTCCCCAGTGTTACTATGAGCTCCCTGCCTCAGGCATGTGGACACCTATCTGGGGCCAGGCACATCATCTCACATTTCACCTGCCCTGGAAATCACAGGAAAACATGACATTTGGGTGACAGGAGGGGAGCACAAGCACGGGATGAAAGGATGAACCATGGTGGTGGATTAACTCTCCCTCTGAGCTCAGGCTGGAAGAAGATCCCAGGAACAACATGCCTGAGTAAATTGTCTTCCTGGGAGCACTGAGGCTCTGCCTGCAAAACTGGGTTTAAACCCCAATTGGAGATGCCGTTGCCACCAGCTAAGGGGAAGGGCACTTCTGTGTTCCAAAGGGAAGGCTCCGTTTCACCCAAGGAAAGACACTTATGGCTCCAACCAAGTGATCTGAGGGGGGCCAACCTTTACCATCTCAGCAAATCTGCTCATGGGCCAGGCCCCAGGGCTCTGTGTGACTGTGATTGGGTGAGCACCATGAAGGCAAATAAATTACATTGTGAGATGATCATCCTCCTGTTTTATAAACAAGGTGCATCAGCCCAGCCAGTGAGAGCCACAACCACTTCCAGCTCAGTCCTTTTTGCCCTGTTCTTGCTGCACACACCAACAGCGAGAGGCCACTGCTGCTCTACCCATGTTTCATTTCTTCTGCTGTTTGGTGTGAAGGTGCATGGTCTGTCTACTGAAACAGGGCTAACCTATTCCCTTCACTGCTTGAAGGGATCCTTTTGCCTCTTTCTGTGATCAATTACAAAATATCCATTTATTTATTTCTTTTTTCCCACTGCTTATCTGAGTTAGTGCAGTGTTGAGTATTATCCTGTTTTCAGTAGAAGCAGGTGTGGTTTCTACTCTGGAGTTACCTAAAAGGAATTGTTTTTAATTAAAAATGACCTAATAGAAAATGAGTGTGGGCACTGTCCCACCAACACATCGGTGCCTGTCCTGATCCTTTGAATGTCTCAAAGCACAGATACCACATCTAAAAATAATACAGGGAAGCCAAAAAATCCCTGTCAGGAAAACTACATGGCCTTAAGCCAGGGGGGCTCTTGATTTTCAGTCTTTTTTAGCATCAGCTGAAGAAAACACAGGAGAAGAAAACAAGTACTTTCATTGAACTGGTGAGTGGCCCAATCTGTAAGATCCATCTCTAAATTATAAAAATCCCCCTAGGGCTGATGGTGTCAGGCTGCAAAATGGCATCAGCTTCTGCAGTGGAGCAGCCAGGAGGAGACCTCCTGTTTGGGAAACTGGACCTGAGCCTGCTGACCTCGAGGTGTGTTGTAATCACTGATATTGCAAACCCTCCATGGAAAGCAGCATTTCTTTATTCTCCCAAATTGTCCCGCCCTTCTGCAAAGAGTGAAAACCCAAAAAGCCGAGGTTTAGTTTCCATTACTTGTTGTTTTAGGTTTACTTAGTCATTTTTCTTGCCTAAATGGAGCTTCTGCTTAACATTGCCTGATAGACCTCATTTCTTGCTGTGGCCCACTCACCTTGGAGGCAAGGTCACAACTTGCTGATGTAGCAAGCCCTGACTTTGCTCTTTTCCCCACCCCCAATCACATAAAAGAGTTTCTCCAACATACCTGCATCATGACCTGATTCTGATCATCAGGCTGATTAAAGAGGCTTCACAGAGAGAAGGAGGCAGCCACGGGGAGGTTCTGCTCTTTTGAGTCCCATTAGCACAGGAACAGAACAAACCACAACCTGCCAAGCACTGCAGGCAACCCGAGGGGTGATGTGGAACCCTCAGCCCGTGAAATGTGAAGACACAAACATGGGATAATGGCACAGTGGGAGTAAAACTTCATTTTGAAATGAGCTCCTCCCTTTGGGCTGCAATGGAAGGAACATCGACCTGCCAGGGTAGACCTTGGCATTAAAACAAGCATTCAGGGATGTTTTGTGAGTATAAGGCGGCCAAGTGCTGGTGCTGCACCTGGGTCAGGACAACTCCCAGGATCAGTCCAGGCTGGGGATGAGCAGATGGAGCAGCTCTGGGAGAAGGACTTGGGGGGCTGGTGGGGGAGAGGCTGGACATGGCCCAGCCCAGAAACCCCCCTTGCCCTGGGCTGGTCCCACAGCGTTGGCAGCAGGGCAGGACAGGGGGATTCTGCCCCTCTGCCCCCCAGGTGAGACCCCACCTGCAGAGCTGCTCCAGCACTGGGGCCAGCACAGAAAGGACATGGAGCTGCTGGAGAGTCCAGAGTTGGCACCAGGATGGTCAGAGTCTGGAGCAGCTCTGCTGGGAGGAAAGGCTGGGAGAGCTGGGATTGTTCAGCCTGGAGAGGAGAAGGGTCTGGAGAGATCCTAGAACCCCTTTCAGTGCCTAAAGGGGCTCCAGAAGAGCTAGAGAGGGACTTTGGACAAGGGATGGAGGGACAGGACAGGGGGGAATTGCTTCCCACTGCCAGAGGGCAGGATTACATGGGATATTGGAAAGGAATGGCTCCCCTGTGAGGGTGGGCAGGCCCTGGCACAGGGCGCCCAGAGAAGCTGTGGCTGCCCCATCCCTGGGAGTGTCCAAGGCCAGGTTGGAGGAACCTGGGATAGTGGAAGGTGTCCCTGAGACCAAACTGCCCGAATACAAAATAGAAGAAACTTGCATAAATAGGATATTTACCTTATTTGCATTTTAGCTTATTAACTAGAGTAAACCCCTCTGTGTGTATATATATGCATATACATATGTACATGTATACATATATACATATATATACACATATATATACACAAACACGCACACACACGTACACACACATATATGTATATGTATATGTGTATGTATAGTGTATGTATAGCATATGTATATGTATATATCTAACTTACAGATTTATTTAACCAGTGTCTCAGAGCATGGTTTCTTCATCATTTCATTCCTTAAATAATTTTTAGGAGCGGTTTCCACTGCAGGAATTTGTCATTACCACTGGACTAGAGCTCACAAATAAATAACAAGCATCAGAGTGACACTATCTGGTAAAAACCAATTAATTGTCCTGATGAGTAGATCTAAAGGCTGAAGATGAGACAAGTCTTGCTGCAGCCTTGTGCCCATTTCCTGATACATCCCTCCCTCCTTCCTGGGGCTGGTCTACCAGCTCATCCCAATGACTAAATTCCCAGGCAAGCCAGAGATTCCCAGAGCAAAACTCCCATCTGTGAAGTGCACTGGCCCTGTTATACCTCTGGCTAATCCCAATCCAAGCCAGCAGATCCCTAGAAGAGAAGAAACATTCCCCCACTTCTTGCCACATGCCAAAGTGTTAACACAACCCACGTGTCCAGACATGGAAGAGAAACAACCTCTCCTGCCAAGCATCTGTCCCTTGGCCAGGAACAGCCTTGGCACTGTCACACAGTTTGAGGGGTTTTAAGTGGGGTGCAAGGTTAATTAAGAAATCCCTGGAGCATCCCCCAAAAGATCACTGTTTTCCAATCAACAATGACTATCAAGAGGATTTCAGATTCCACTTTGATTCACTAGGACATCTGATGGATTTCAATGATCAAAGCTAAATATCCTTTGGCATCAGACTAAGGGTTTGAGGTTTTATACAGAAAAAAGTACTGGGATTTCAGTTCCCATTTGCTAAACTGCAACGTCTTCCCAGGCATCTTCTAGAAGAGCACAATAACAGGGTGGTTAAGCCCAGGGGTGCTGCCACAAATGTCTCACTGTCCTCACTGGATTTGAGGACACATCTCCTTCAGCACACTGACTANGAAGAGACCAACCCCCACCTGGCCACAACTTCCCTTCAGGCACTTCCAGACAGTGCTGAGGTCACCTCTGAGCCTCCTCTTCTCCAGCACAAACACCCCCAGCTCCCTCAGCCTCTCCCCACAGCACTTGTGCTCCACTCCCTTCTCCAGCCTCGTTGCTCTTCTCTGGCCCCGCTCCAGCCCCTCAATCTCTTGCCTCAACTGAGTGGCCCAGAACTTCATCTCCTTGGATTGCTGTTGCCCCTGTTATTTTAGTCTTAACAAGTTTATAGCCCTCTAAGGGATGGAGATCAAACAGTTCCAGGTGTAAAATAGAAGGCATCCTACACAAATGAGGATATTCACCTTATTTGCATATTAGCTCAGTAACCAGGGTAAACCCCTGGCTTGCTTCCTCTGTGAAAAGGCAAAGCAAGTGATTTCCTCATCACTGCAGAATTTTAGAGCTCCAGGCTCATTCCTCAGGGCTTAGGCAATGTTGTAGGTGCCACCATTCCTTTTTCCAGCCCCAGGTGTGTTCCTGCCATGCCTCAGGGTCTCCAGCAGCCCCTGGTGCCAGTGAAGATCCAGGTAGTTCTAGAGAGATCTGGTATTTGGATCCAGGCTCTGCCCAGAGGGGCACAGCGAGAACCCCAAAGGCACCAGCACAAGCTGCAGCACAGGAACCCTCCACTGCTGAAACCCAGGCTGTCCCACACATTCCTTAGTCACCTGGAAAAGAGGAATATTGCTGGTGGTGCTCCCTTCTGCAGAATGGTAAAGCTGAGGGACAACAGAAGAAATCCGGATTCACTAACTGGGTGCAAAGCGATGCACAAAGGGAAAATAACCCAAATGCCACGTGTGATGACAAACCCTCCAGAAGGAGATCCCAGTGTTCTGATGGATGGTCTCATAAAGAACAAGTCCATGGCTCAGGAGTCTCAGAAAAAGCCACAGGACCATAAGGAATTACCAGGAAAGGAAAAGAGAGCATCATAGTGCTGCAGCACGGATCCAACATGCTCCTGCTCCCATGTCTGGGATGCTGGGTGCAGTTTTAGTCTTCCCATCTCAGGAGCTGGGAAAGCTTCAGGGAGGATAAAAGACCTGGAATGGCTTCTGTAAGAAGGACTGTATAAGCCAGATCTGTCTGGTTGGACCTGGTGTGTCCTGCAATAAGGAATCAGACTGTATCAGACAGCACCAACTTCAGCTGGAGGCCAGTTCAAGGTGAACAAGAGGTGGATGTTGCCTCTCAGGCAGGTTTCTCCTGCAGGGTCTCCTGGTTTTCGGGATGTGAGGAGCTTTTGTGAGTTTCAAAGGGTGACAAACAAGCTCCTGATTGAGCAATTCCTACAAGAGTACCAATGGCTTCCAAAACTACCTGTTTTGTGAAGTCCTTGAGCAGCAAAGCACCAGAAGCTGTGAGAGCATCCAGGTGAAATTTCCCTGCACTTTCTTAAACCTTTTCCCAAGTTTTTGACCAGAGTTCAAGATGATCCTGGTTCAGGGAATTTGTGCCAATACAGACATTTTTGTGTTCTTCTGACACAGGAAATCAGAGAGACATTCCCTTGTGAAGATGGATGGAACGGGGAGGGCAACGTGCAGGAGTGATTTCTGGTTCAAGCCAAACATTCAAGGATGAAGCCCAGAGGTCAGAGAATGAAAGATGGAAAAACACAACCCCCAGGCCACTCTGAGAACACTTGGTGTTCTCAGGTTTCTGAGTAGGAGAACTCCAGGCTATCTCAGAGTCCAATCTCTCCCGCGCTGCATTGGTGAGCAATATTGGCAGGGTAAAAACAGTCACACCAAAATGCTGATTGAGCAAAGAAACCTGTGCCATCTGCAATGTGCTTGTGGCTTCTTTTGCCAGCAGCAAAGGGTCTTCTGGTGATTCACTTGCTGCCGTTTGGCCCCACTTCAGAGGTGAGGGTTTCGAGATTACTCACAGCCCCGTGCTAACGAATCGGAAACTCTGCACATGTCATCAAAGTTGTCTTGTAGCTTTGCCCCCTTTGAACCCAGAAGAAACACTGAGCAGTTGACTTAGAAAACAGACCTCAACGCTTTCTGCTCCCAACTTGATGCAAGTTTTATTCCAGTTTTGTAAGACTCCTTGTTTCAGCCATGCTGGTGATGGCTGATACCAATGGAAACACAGGGAAACAATCTCAGCTCCTCACTGTGAACAGACAAGTGGGTTTAATTATTGATGATACGGCGCTCTTAACCTTTACCCAAGCATCAGAAAGATTTTTTTCCAAATACCAGAGCCCATCTTTTCTAATCCAACTCATACAAGGAAGGAAGAGGCTTTGGTGCACAGTGCCTGGGGTGCATGGGCATGATCTGGCAGAGATGGGATAAGATGGAGTGAAAGAGTTCAAACATCGAAATGTTGACTCTATTGATGCTTTTTCCTCCCCTCCCTCAATTTTTTCCCCAGGGAAGAGGGTTAGAAAATGAGAAGGATGTGTATTTGTTGGTGGGAGAAGGGAAAAGCAATAGTCTAATCCTGGAGGAACTGAACTGCTGTTACCCCAATGGTGTGAGAAGCCTCTGCCTCACTGCAGAGCTCAAACCCAAGAGTATTGGTTGCTGGTCAAACCCCAGAGTACTAGAAACACCCCTCTAAGAGATCTGACACTCAGGGGATACAGAGGGGTGTCTCTCCAGCTCTGCAAGGCTGGGAAACTTTGGAGCACAGGGCTGGGATCCATCTCTCCACTGTGCCTGGGCAGCCAAAGCATCATCAGTGAGGTCTGGTTTCAGTGGGGGAAAGAGTGGAAACCCACAGAGTTTAGATTGCTCTAATTGCCCAGGAATTTTTGCCTCATTATGTCTTTAATTGATCTATCACCTATGTGCCTATCTAGCTGTGACTTTTGCAACCTTGAAACACCTGGAGCCATTGGAAGTGGCACTAGTTTTGTGTGATTTCAGCGCTTCCAACACAAGCTCAAGGCACATTTGTTGTTGGAGTTGCATTTACATGTGAGTGAGCTGAAACTAGAATCTGACACCTGAGAACAAAAGAAAAATCCCCAAGGCCTTGCTCAAGCCGCATATCCAAAACTCTTGTAAAGGGAAATTTTGGGAGCCAGACAAAATTGTTTGCTGTTGTGCCACATACAGGTATTTTCAAAGTCCCCAAGTGCATGTCATTAGAAAATTCCAATGCATCCTACATTTCTAAAGGTGTCAAGAGTTTCCCACCAAGCTGGAGGGATCACAGGAAATATCATAGTGCTGACCCTGCTGCAGTAGGTGCCTCAGCCTGGCTGAGTTGGAGCTGTGAGAGTGTGGGTTTCTTGTAGCCTGTGTGCTGTAGGAATTCTGCAACGATATGGTGATTCTCCTTGTCCTGGATTTGTTAGTCCATTAACCCAGGAGAAATGTGTGCTCCCTGTTCACCCCCCAGCCACGTGGTCCCTGAGAGCCCCAGTGAAGGACTCGCAGAGACCACCAGCGAGGGAGGGAGGAACAAAGGTTTATTCAGGGAACAGGTTTATATGGACTTTGGAGGGGTACAAACTCACCAATAAGGGACAAGAGGGGAATCTGCCTTTGGGCCAGTAGGAGTAAGGGGATTTGCATTCAATGGGAGAGGGTTTCAGGTAACATCAGGTCACAATCTTCCCCCAGCCCCCTGACCTGGCAGGGTATTCTGGGAAGAAGAAGCAGTGACACTGCAGTTTTTACATTCAGTACATTCAAACCACATTAAAAACATCAGTTGATCAAGCATTATCAGTGGCTGGTTGATTTTCTTCATCAGCCCATTTCTGGCAGGACACTCTCCATGCCATGTATTGTGAATGCATTGCTACAGAGCTGTAGGAGAAAAACCACAGTGGCACCTTGTTCAGTGCAGACAGAGGTGGTGACTCTGGTTAAGAAGCCACCTGAGGCTTCCCCACCAAGACAAATTCTGCTTCCAGGGGTGCAGGCTGAGCCTGAAGGGGTGTTGTATGAATGCACATCCAAGGTGTTGACAGCAAAGCAGGAGCATCCAGGTTTCCCCAAGGGACTCGTGCTTTGCCAGCAGTGAAGGTGAGGCTTAGGCTGGATGGAACAGCCCTGCTGCCCCTCCCGCACCTGCCATCTCCAGGCTGCCAGGGGGAACAGCTCCAGGTCATAGCATGCTATTCATGCCATCCTCATGGCTGGTGCCTCCTGGCCAGGTCCATCCTGACCTCAACAAGGCTGTGCTCCTCTTCACCACAGGTTGCTCCTCTCCACAACCAGAGCAATGTCTTGGTGGGCAGTGAGGAGGAAAGGTGGCTCTTGAAAAGCACCATGGGTTTCTCCAGGAGCTGTGGCTTTGTCCCATGCAGGACCACTGGTACAGCCTCCCTAGCCCCTGTGTTTTCCACTGAGGGAAGTCTTGGCTTATTTGTCTCCTCTTTTCAACTACGTGCCCACCTTTGTTTGCTCTGTGAAGCCTCCTTGGCCAAAAAAATACCTTTATTAATACTCGTCAGCAAAAATATAAACAGATACCGAGTTACATCCACAGGCTCAGCTCTGATTGTTTGACCTTTAGTTTCTATGGACAACAGTAAAGTAAACAATTTCTGTGCTGATTTCAGCCAGAAATAAACAAGGATATGAGAAGAACACGGTGAGCTTTAAGTTATTAAACCAGAGACACAAAGCCATCAAAAATGGCAACTGAACTAGAAATGTTGATGACAGTGGAGCAATGATTCTTCTTGGCAAAATGCTTCTCTTCGCTCATCATGCAGGCAGAGGTGGGTTGGATTTGCATGGATATGTGCAGTGGTGTAGACTGGAGCTAAAGTGCACTTGAGGTGGGCATGTTCCCCCCTGGCTGGTGCTCAGGGCAGGTTTTCAGGAGCCAGTGGCTCCCTTTAGGAGTGGGAATGGGCAGTGAAGTTTCTGTGCACAGGTCTGGAGCCTCCAACACAGGAAGGACGTGGAACTGTTGGAGAAAGTCCAGAGGAGGCCATGAAGTTGCTGAGGGGCTGGAGCACCTCCCCTGTAGGGACAGGGTGGGAGAGCTGGGGGGGGCTCACCTGGAGAGGAGACGGTTGTGTACAGACCCCACAGCACCTTCCAGGGTCTGAAGGGGATACAGGGAAGCTGGTGAGGGGCTGTGCATCAGAGTGACAGGACAAGAGGAATGGCTTCAAACTGCCAGAGGGCAGGGACAGATGGGATATTGGGAAGGAATTCCTGGCTCTGAGGGTGGGCAGGCCCTGGCACAGGTTGGGCAGAGAAGCTGTGGCTGCCTCATCCCTGGGAGTGTCCAAGGCCAGGTTGGACAGGGCTTGGAGCAACCTGGGCTGGTGGGAGGTGTCCCTGCCCATGGTAGAGATGGAACAAGATGGTCTTTAAGGTCCCTTCTAAGTCAAATGATTTTATGATTCTATGGCTCTATAAGGTTAACTCTTGACCTAATCATGTAAATATTTTTCGTTGAAATCTTAAGACAGAAATCCCCAAGCTGTGGATTCTTCAGAGACTTACATGTGTGCTATACTTCAAAAACTCGTACATGTAGATGAGTTTGCAAGAGGACAGCCTAAATCACTGGCAGAGTGCACAGGAGTGGCAACTCTGTACAACACAAAGACAAATCTATCTACAACACAAAGACAGTGCCCTCTGCAACGCCACATTTCAGCCTGTACAAGGTATCTTATGGCAGAGGGAGCTGACTCTGGAGGTTGTGCTGAAGAAACACGGCTCTAAGTCCAGATCCTTCAGCAGGTAAATGCAAATCACATGTTCAAACACCCAGCAAGCCACCACCCTTGTGCTGGCCAGTTGTGTTGGTCCTCTTTTTGATCTGGGGCAGCACTTCCCAGTTTACGGTTTGAATCTGTGCTGTGGGACTTGTTTAATTCTCTGCCATCCCAAGACAGCCACGTTTGCAGCACTTCACAGATTTCCTGCAATAAACAGCCTCTTCTAATGCTGGAAGGAGAAAAAGTTTGAGGGAGGTGAAGTCTGGAAGCTCAGAGCTCATGTGAGCCAACACCACCCATGGAGAGCCCAGTCCCTACGAGACCTTGTCCTCTGCTAACTGGTCTTGAAAGGAGCAGCTCTAGTAACAAACAGGAGGTGGGATGAGCAAGAAGCAAGCTGGGTCCTTGCTCCAGTCTCAGAGTGGGCTCTCCAAAAGCAAGAGGCATTATAAAGGTCTCCTGGAAGGATCTTCAGTGCCCAGTGGTGCAAACTCCTCCTGCCAGGCACCTCCTGTGGGATCCTTGGCTAAAATGAGGGACCCTGTAGGATCTGATGCACCACCTGCCTCAGCTGCAGCTCTCAAGGACTGTGCCTTAAATATGGTCACAGGTGCCCTGTGATTTCTGGGAAAAAACCCCTATTTTTAGGTGGAATCAAAGCCCATTTTCCACTTGTGGCATTGGAAGAGCAAACCCCCTCTGTTCTTTCTCCTTTTGAGATGAAATAATCACTATTGGCTTTTAAAGAGTCACTGTTAAGGCTGATTTGTTGTCCCACTCCACATGCACCTCTTGAGTTTCTTCCATGTATTTTTTCCAGCTGCCTTTTCAGGCTGCAAGAGGCTGTTTCTGATGTGTAGAACAGTGTTTTGTTCCAGCACAAACTCTGGTGTAGACTGGAAGAATTTGCTAAAGTGCCGTTGGTAGTGAGAAAGAAAACCCCCCAAAACCCAGAGCAGAGCTATCTCAAAAAATGATGCAGCAGAATGACTCAGCTGTGACTCCAGAGACAGGTCACAGGGAAGGGATAGGATGCCCTGGCCTGATTTTCTCCCTTTGGATCCACCAGAGACACTGTTAGTGCAGTTTGGTTTCAGGGTGTTATTTAGAACAATTGACAATGTCAATAATTCACAATTCATCTGAAGAAACCTCCAACACCGAAGAACCTGCAGTGAAAGTGCATGTCTTTGAGGACTGTGCAAAAAGCCCTGGTCTGAGGGTAATTACTGCCAATAATGAGGTGCCTGTCTCAGTTCAGCATTCTTAGATCTGACCTGGGCAGGCCTAGCCAAGCACAGAGTTCTGACACAGCCCGATGTAGTCGAAGGGTTACGGCAGCCGCATGTGCCACGCTGACCTTTCGGGAGCTGCGAACTGGCCAGCGCTCCCATCCCTCCCCCGCAGGCTGGGACAGCTGTAAACAACCCCATAAGAAAGAGATGATTGTAGTATCTTATTTATTTGCCATTAAAAACCAGCCTGGCTCAGGCTTGGGTTGCCCGAGGCGCTGGGCAAGCAGAGCCCATCCGTGTCCTCCTGCCACGACCCGGGCACTGGACCCACTGTGGGCAAACAAAACACCTCTGGTGCTCTCCCTGTGCCCTTGAGCAGAGTCTGGTGGTGGCATCTCTAGAGGGGATGAAAATAACAACTGTATTCCCTCTTCTCCCCTCACCAGCTCTTCCCATCCTTGATTTTCCCCGGGGTGCAGGAGCAGAGGGTGGGGAGGAGGGCAGGAAGTCGCTGATGTGTGTGGTTGGAGTTCAGCTTGAACATCATCCAGAAAGGAGCACCAAATATTAGTAAACAGGTCAGGAAACGTTTCCGTGTTTGGCAATAGCTCCGCTTTTCTGTGGCAGCAATCTCCAGTGGCTTTTCCACTAGAGAAAAAGACCCCTCTTGGTTAATTAGCTGAAGTAAGATCAATTCCTTGACTATCTTCAGATCCTGACCTTCAGACTCAGGTGTCTGGGTACTGCAGCTCCTGACTTGGTGTGTGGAGTCGAGTCCCACCACTCTGGGACATGCCAGGGGGATTTACAGGCCCCTGCTGCCATGCCCAGCATGTCTGGCATGATCTAGACTGAAAAGGAAAGGATCGAGATTGTTGGCCTATTTTGGCTTCTGAAAAGAAGATTATGAAGCAGTTTCCCTGCTGAAATTGTTGTGTCCTGGTGGGCTCCTCAGGGCAATGGCCAAAGGCCTGTCGAGTCCTGGGGGTTCAAGCTGCAGGCAGTCCCGTCAGGAAAAACAAGCCCTGAAGGAGGACACTGAATGAAGGCCTGGTTTTACCATTTCTTCACATCCTCAGGTCAAGTCTGGGATGAACCCAAGCTGCTCATCCTGCAGCACATGGGGGGAAATCCGATGGTCCCTGTTGGTTTCTTCTGGCACCTTGTTGCAGACCCTGTGTCTGTGCTCTTGTCACTGTGGCTTCCACTCAACAAGCTCAGGTTTAGGTCCTCGGATATGAAGCACGTGGTCACGGACTGGTTTTGGAAGGAAGACCTCATTGTATGCCCAGCACCTCCCACTGCAGGTCCTGATGGGTTTTGATGAGGATGGAGGTTCCATCAGCATCAAGGAGAGCAACTGAGAGGACAAGGGTCAAAAATGAGCTTTGTGAGGGGAGATGATTTCCCATTTCTGAGGCAATCGTGGTCCACACCCACCATCAACCCTATAAGAAAACAAGGAGGAAAAAGAAGCAGGATCAGTCTGTTTTCATGTTGAAACCATATGATCTGCCACCTCATGGTGACTGCATGAATCATCCCAAACACACACACCTCCCTGGCAATGCTAAGGTGGACACTGTGACACCCACAATACGCTTTGCCACTGGTGGTTCTAAATGATGCCACCAGTTCTGCCCCCAATAATTAACAAATGGTATGTCCACTTGTCCACTAGGATCTCCAGTGAGATGTCACCACACAAATCATCTTCTGCTCTTGCTGTTCCTGCCTCCTCCCTACACCTTTGTCCCAGTTTTTCTGGTTTGCAAATATAAGGGGCCTTGTGCACAGAGAAACTACTTGGAAATACTTTCTCCCACAAAACACAACTTCCTTCCTGTCCACTGCTTAGGAGAGTGGCTCCCACGTGGCAGGATGCCCTGAACGTGGGACTGCCCCTGTAGCCATCCTGCCCACCTTATGTTTGCCCAGCGCATCGGATTGGGCCTTTCCCCGGTGTCTGTATCTCTTCCTGTTTTTTTTAACCACCAATCAAGGGAAGAAATGCAGCACCTGAAGTCTCAGCTGTGCCCAAAAGGTGACACTGCTCCCAAGGTTTTATTCCAACAGCCCATGGAGCCATCAGTCCATGTGGCTGCTACTGAGAAGGGGTTGGACCAAGTGGTGTAATCAAAGAAATTAAAGGGGAAAGCCGCCTCTCCTCCATCACCTATGGGGCTGCAATACCATCCAACACACAGCTGTGGGTTGTATGATATCCCAAGGGATTCAGTGCCCATCCCACCACACCCAGTGGGGCAGGACTTCTGCCATAGTCACATCCTTACAGGGAGTCTTGGGGAGGTTGTTTTCATTTGCTCTGCAAAAGGTTTCGTCCTGTGATCCCAGCTCGAAGGGTAAGATCAGGAACAATTCCCATGCAGCAGGATTAGACCCCAAAGTTCCCTTCTGGGCATTTTGTAACACAATGAAATGTCCACAGGATTTCCCAGCCCTGCATGTCTTCACTCTTCCGTTGGTATTTGGAGACATTATTGTAGGGAGATGAAAACTGAACCACAGACTCCCAGAATGGTTTGGGTTGGAAGGGACCTTAAAATCATGTAGGTTCATCACCCTGCCATGGGCAGGGACACCTTCCACTAGCCCAGGTTCCTCCAAGCCCTGTCCAGCCTGGCCTTGGACACTTCCAGGGATGGGGCAGCCACAGCTTCTCTGGGCAACCTGTACCAGGGACTCCCCACCCTCACTATCCTCATCCCTGCCCCATCTTGGTCATCCTTCAACCCCAGCAGAGCACAGTGACAAGCAAGTGTGCAGGTCTGGTGTCCCAAGTGAAGCCTGCAGGACCAGCTTTGCCACAGAGTAAATCAAATAGGGAGCAGCTGAGGGAGCTGGGGGGGCTCAGCCTGGAGAAAAGGAGGCTCAGGGGGGACCTTCTGGCTCTGCAATCCCTGCCAGGAGGAGGGAGCAGGGGGGGTCAGGCTCTGCTCCAGGGCACAGAGACAGGAGGAGAGGGCACGGCCTCAGGCTGGGCCAGGGCAGGGGCAGGGGGCACAGCAGGAGGAATATTTCCATGATGGAAAGGGTGGTCAGGCCTTGGCAGGGGCTGCCCAGGGAGGTTTGGAGTGCCCATCCCTGGAGGTGCCCAAGGCAGGACTGGCCATGGCACTCAGTGCTCTGGGCTGGGGACAAGCTGGGCATCGGGCACAGGGTGGGCTCCATGGGCTGGGAGGGCTTTGCCAAGGTGGGCATCGGGCACAGGGTGGGCTCCCTGGGCTGGGAGGGCTTTCCTAACCCTAATGACTCTGTGATCCTACAAATCACCCACAATCAGCGCAGAGCAAACACGTTTCACTTCGGAATCGCCAACCAAAAGCATCCCGAGGAAATTCCTTGTGCAGCCTCCAGCACAGCTGGGAAGTTAATGCCCAGATTTCAGGGGCTTTGCCGGTAATGGGCTGCAGATTAGTGGAGGACTCGCCTCCTGCAGGGCTCATGGCCAGCTCTCACTCCCCCAGTGAAAGCCCTGAGCGTGCCGGTGAGTTTTAACGAGGTTTCCAAATAATTTCCACCCTCCCACTCTGCGTGTCAGGCCTGCATACAGCGAGCAGAGCTGAGCTGAGGAGCCCGAATCTGCTGCTCGCAGTGGCCAACTGGGAATAAGAGTTACTTCTTTATAGCAGATGTGTAGCTCAAAGTTCACCACAAGTGCACTCACATCGAGAGCACAGCGTGTATTGTTCTGCAAGAAGGCAAAGCTCAGCCCTTCAAAAGACTCTGGAACAACTAATTTCATTATTCAAAGAATAAAGTGAGGGAGAGGGAGGCAAAATTAACCCTCTGGCTGCTCCCTGGACGTAGGGATTTCTCTAGCACCCTTGAGCTGAATGCCCGTGCTCAAAGATGCAGCAGAAAATCGCCTTACAGTGCACTGCCTCTGTTTTTCTCACTAGTTTAGGGGTTGAATATCTTATTCCTTTCAAAACTGACTGAGTGGACCGAGGCCAGGCTGAGCCCCCTCACTCCCGTCCCATCCTCTGTGTGTACATTGCATCAGTGAACAAGGCTCGGGAATTTCATCTCCAGTTATGACCTCCAGGGAAAATCAAAAGCAACAAGTCATCTATTTTACTTTCTTTTTTTAAAATTATCTGTATAGGTGAAGGAACTGGAGCACAAGTCCTATGGGGAGAGGCTGAGGGAGCTGGGGGTGTTTGTGCTGGAGAAGAGGAGGCTGAGAGGTGACCTCAGCACTGTCTGGAACTACCTGAAGGGAAGTTGTGGCCAGGTGGGGGTTGGTCTCTTCTCCCAGGCACTCAGCAATAGGAGAAGGGGGCACGGGGGGCTCAAGCTCTGCCAGGGGAAATTGAAGTTGGAGAGCAGAAAAAACTTCTTCGCAGAGAGAGTGCTCAGGCATTGGAATGGGCTGCCCAGAGAGGGGGTGGATTCCCCATCCCTGGAGATTTTTAAACACAGATTAGATGTGGCACTGAGTGCCATGATGTGGTAAAGGGACTGGAGTTGGCCCAAGGGTTGGACTTGATGATCTTGGAGGTCTTTTCCAACCCAATCCATTCTGTGATTCTATGATTCTATGAAATAGATTGCTCTCTTACAGAGCAAAGTGAAAAATAATGCTTGCAGACAAGAAGGACAAAAGAAGACAAGTCCCACAAGAAAACTTCACCTATTTTTAGGTAGATTTAAGCAAAAAAAAAAAAAAAGTACACTCCTGGAGTTGCCAGCAAACCACTTCAACGAGTGTACCTTGGCCTATCCTGTTTATTTGTTTACAGGAAGAGGTGGATGTAACCCTTTTCTGCAACACTGATTTTAGCCTGGTGTAGTTCCCATTAATTCAGCATTACCAGATTTTCCCCAAAAGCTGACCCTGGCCCTCGTAATTTTTAATAATTGCAGTAACAAACCCAGTGGCTGCTTTCCCTGCAGCCATGCTCCAGCACCACGCCAGGAAATGGGAATGGGAACGTTCAGCTCTTGGTGTTTTCCCAAGGAAACCTCCACAGGCTCTGTAGGACGAGGCCCCCCAGCTTTCACCTTGCTGACAGTGCAATGACAGCCACAAGGGCAGCTCATTTCCCCTCCTGCACACCCCATGCATCACCTGGCTGGTGTGTGAATTATTCCTGAAATCCCTCCTCCCTGACCAAATTCCCCTCCCCAGAGCTGAGCTGCTCTGCTCACTCAGCGTCAATCCTACCCTTCCATGGCTGTTTTGCTTCCCGCTTCCAGCAATTATGAGGAGCTCTTTTATCTGGAGCAACAGCCAGAAACCATCTCCAGCCACAGTTGGGGTGGAAAACCCGGTTTTCTCCCCAGCCCAGAGCTGTTGTGTCCTGCTCAAAAATCCTTTGGCAAGTTCTTTGGCAAGGGCCAGGGACTGGCTGGAACACCGAACTGTGGTATGTTACGGGGTTTATTTGTGCTTGTTGCAGTCCTGCTGTGTTTGTGGTTTGCATTCCCAAGCCGGCCTCCAAAACTGCCTTTCCAACAGACGGAAAATGGGATTTGCACTACACAGGTGTGCTGAGGGAGGCAGCAAATCCAAAAGGACCAGGATGCAGGGTGCTGATAATCCCGGCTTTGGACCGCAATTGCTCCAGCTCTCCCTGTAAAGATCAATGCCCGTGCACAGCCAATGGCTGTTGCTACAACACATCTGTGAGCAGCTGGAGAACAAAAATCCCTTTGTCCCGGAGTGTTTCCGAGACTCCCTTTCTCCCGCGACGGGGAATGTGCTCACGCCTGTGCCTCACTGAGCCTTGGGGTGCCGAGCCGGGATTTTCTGTGCCCTGGAAAGGTGGCGAAGGAGAGTGGCTGAGTCTCTCCTCTCCTGCCAGCTCACCCCATTTCTCTCTGCTCCGGGTAGGGAAAGCAGCTTCCAGGACACAGGCTGACCTATATTCCAGCGCTGAGCAGTGCCCGACTGCCCACACTATTTTTTTTCTATTTTTTTTCGCCCCAATCTGGTCTGAAAAGGGCAGGGGAGGGTGAAATCTGCGCCCGGTGCGAGCATCACTTGCATGCCCCGACACTCGCCGGGGGAAACCAGCAGGTCCTTGCCCGCAGGGTGTGCTCTGCTTTAAAGATCTTGACGTGCGCGATCATCCTGGAGGAGAGATGTGAGGGGACGATAGCGCTGAGAAAGGAAGGATGTTTCGGCAGCGGCGCAGGTGAGGGAGGAGGTGCCGCTCGGCTCGGCAGGAACCCTGAGCTGACGAGATTAGTTTCACGCCAAGCTGCGGTTCACCGCAGCGGTCGGGCAGCAGCAGCGCCGGGCAACGCGCTCGTTTTCCCACAGCAGAGCCTGCACACGCGTGGCAGGGCTCGGCTGGGGCACAGCAGAGGCTTTCGGCTCACCCGTGTGGCCCTGGCTGGCATTAACCACCCCCTGGCAATAAACACTCTCCCCCAGATGTTCAGGGCAGCTGCGGAGAAGGGGCACAGCCACACAAGGACCTGCTGGGGGGTTTTCGAACCAAACCCGAAGCACCTGGATATAGTGATGCTCAGCTTTTAGGGGATGAAAACTTGGGAATGACAGGAACCACGAGGCTTTTCAAGGATCTCCACGGGTTTCAGCACCACAAACGCCAAGCCAACAGCAACCTGCCCTGCACTGCCTTTGCTCGACACAAAATGCCTCCACGTGGATCCAGCAATAACTCTCTGGGGGTTATTTCTTGCCTGTTTCCATTCGTTTATCCCCAGAGGAGAAGTTTTACTTGGCTCAGAAGTGGAAGCCAGTCACTCTCACTCCCCCCTGGCAAAGGGCTCTGTCACTGCCGTGTGGGGCTGTGTCTTCTTACAGCACCTGGAAGTGCTCGGGGGCTGTGGTGTCATCGCTGGCTGATCCTGGAGGTGCCACCTGAATGCGGGAATTAAGCAAAATCCCTGAGGAGGCTAATGGTGAGACGGGCAGAGCAGAGCGGCAGCAGAAGGCTCCGGGATTTCAGGGCTTCAGCTGTGCCCTGCAAAGCGGCTTATGGCCAGTACATCGAGCCAGAGACCGGATTAGAGGCAAAACCGGCTCTGGCTCCAGGGAAATCTCTGCACAGTGGCTCAAGGAGAGCTCAGAGAGCGCCCTCATCCCTCCACGGTGGAGCTTGGGCTCCTGGTGCCAGCACCAGCGTCCTGATGGGGTGGCACGGGCCACTTTGGAGCTGGTTACATTGGGTTTTGCAGCGTGGAGCAGCCAAGCAAACTGTGCTTGCCCAGGCACCCAGGGCTGGGAGTGATGGCCCAGACACGACTGCACAGGCTGGGTGACAAAGAGTCAGGTTCCTCTTTGCATTAACTGCAAGAGGAACTCATTTCTCAGGGTGACACCACGACATCTACTCTTTATCTTGTGCCACACCAGCACAACGCTGCCCCTCCCTCAAGAAGAATGTGGTCATGGTGGGGGATGGGGATGGCCCAACTTGCCCAGACAGGACTCCAGGCAACCTGTTTTAGCCGTGGTGTTGGTCCTGCTGGGAGCAGGGTTGCACCAGAGACCTCCACACCTTCCTCCGTGGTCACACATTCCTTCTAGGAGAGCCAAATATGATGATACTGGCACATCCCAAGGGCAGCAAGATTCCTAGGAAATCCTGGCCTCTAGGAGAGCAGGGCTTGCTCTGGTGGCTTTCACTGGAGGGATGTTTCACAGCTCAGTGCTGTGGAAACCCACCATGTGTTTTCAGCTGAGCAGCACCTCCTTTCAAAAATAAAAATAATAACCAAACCCTCCAAGATGGAATGAATATTTTCATTTATTTTCATGTGCCTGCACAAAACCACAACCCAGATCTTTGGAGACATGTGGTTTGGGAACTGATGTGGGCCAAGCAGCTGAGTGCCTGTCTCCTCTTCCAAGCTCCTTTCAGAAACAGGTTCAATTCCTACAAACCAAACACACTGAGAGCAGTGCAGGTGATTTTATAGGATCTGTGAGAGTTATCCCAACCAGCAGCCACCATGTGATGGGCTCCCTGCAGGGGCCTGTGGCTTCCTTTGACACTTGTGCTCTACTTTATCTGCTTTACAGCACTTTAACTGCATCTCAGGGATCTGCAAGCAGGGACAGATGCCAGGAGTGGGTAGAGAGGTGGCAAGGTTGGATCCTTGCCCACAGGGCCCTAAATTCATGCCAACAGGATGCCCCTCAGGAGAGGGTGTGCCATGACTTCAAGCCCATCTCTGCAAGGGCCTCCTCCAAAATTCATCATGGCATGGGACACAACAGGTGGCAATGACACGAACCCACTGTGGGGTGAGACAGCAATTGAAAAGGAAGGATTGGTGCTACAGACATAGAGGTACAGTTAAATCCCTGAGTGCAGGAAAATGCATCTCTTCTGTGGCAGCAGAAGAGACTTGTCTGGTTGATTCCCTGGAATTTTCCCCGGGTGGATGTGATTTCCGATTAATTGGCTGTTCCACCCAGTACTACCACTACCTCCTTGTTCCCATATTTCCTGGTTATACTGGACACTGGAGGGAAGTTACCACAACTGGGAGCTAAAAGGCTTTGAGCATTTATGACCTTGGCTCTCCTTGTGCTGAGCAAGACAATAACATCGTGGTGTGGGAGCTGAAATGCCCTAATTCAACTCCAGGCATTGGCTGTGGCTCGTGGCATATTTGAGATCAGTCACAGCCATCACCCTTGTCTGGGAACCAGGAGATAGTGGTTGTAATGCATGGATCTGCCAGTTAGTTGAAAATCACATCCATCCAGGGAAAATCCCAGGAAATCAACCAGACAAGTCTCCTCTGTTGCCACCCTTTTGGATACAGTGGCCTCTTTGAAATATCCCCCCTCGTTACCCACCTTGTGTGGGGAAGTTAACGCCGTGTCTCCTTTCTCCAGCTAGAAAATGAGATATGGACAGAGAGACCCCCACATGCCCAGTGCCTGGAGCACATCCAGAGGGATCCAGCCATGAACTTTTCCATTCCACCTTAAAAAAACCAGTAGTTTTTGTCTAAATCATCTTAATCTGAAGGGAAGCTACAGGACAGAGGTGTTTTGATAGACTGTCATGGTATTTTCAGGAGGAATTTCTCAATGGAAAGAGTGGGCAGGCATAGGAAGGGGCTGCCCAGGGAGGTTTGGAGTGCCCAGCCCTGGAGGTGCCCAAGGCAGGACTGGCCGTGGCACTCAGTGCTCTGGGCTGGGGGACAAGTTGGGCATCGGGCACAGGGTGGGCTCCAGAGGCTGGGAGGGCTTTGCCAAGGTGGGCATCAGGCACAGGGTGGACTCTGTGACCTTGGAGATCTTTTCCAGCCTCAATGATTCCGTGATTCTGTGATATGAGGAAGGATGGGAGCAATTTGAGACTCACTGTGGTTCATGTTCAGAAACCTCTGAATTGAGGATCTCATGATTCAAACAAAAAAAAATAATCTCCAAAAGTAATTTGATTATTAACAGGTATTTTGAGGTCTCAGAATGACCAAAGTCAAGACATTGCCGAAAGGATGGAGCAGAGACATCTCCACTTCTCTGTCACTTGTGGTATTGAAGGCAACTCCTGAAAAAAAGCCCCTGAGAGAGAACCACAGCCCTTTGGAGCACAACCACTTCAGAGGCAGAGAGAGGACCAACACAGTCTTAAGTCAAAGATGCCTCACATTCAGTTTTCTGCAAGCTTTTAAAATGATCAAGTTTTAAAGTTCTTGGCTTCACTTTAAATACTTCCCTAGAATGGTCAAACACAAAGAAATCACAATTCAGCTGCTATGAATACAGGATGTCACATTTTGGTCAACTGCAGGGGTATAAAAAAACCTCCCAAAAAACCTGGCTGAATGGTACTCCTCTAATGGTTAACATTCTGTCTGCAAGACTTTGTTATTTTAGAGCTGTGGTGGAGAGGTACCAAACTTGTAACACATGATTTAAGAGGAAGGGTGAGTTAAAATCAGATTTAGAATAAATAAATGATTTCTCGGTTAATTTTTGAGTCATTTCAAAGCTGACTTCACAGGAACACAATTTAGTAGCTTAGAAATACTTGAAAGCCTGACAGGTATTATTTTCAATTCAATTATACTTGCTGGTTTTTTTTTTTTTAGTATTTCAAATCAAATTCCTTGTTCACTCACTCACATTTGTATTTATACCCTTCCGTGTTCCCATCCTGCTATTTCTGCACCTGTTCTGCCAAAATAAAGTATCAAACTGTCTAAAACTCACCTCATTTTTGGACTGGCTGTTTACTTTAAGTGAGTTTTTATGGTAGTGATGAGGTAATCCTAAGGCTGAAATGTCAGCACAGTTTTCTTACTAACACACTTCCCCAGATCACACTTAGATAAATTCTTTTCCCTCCTTCCTCTTGGTATTTGCCAGGCAAAGCAGCTAATCCACCTTCAGTGCTGGCTGCTCTTATCCCAACTCCTCCTGCACCTGGAAGGAGGAAAGGGCTGCTCCTTGCTCAGGGAATCCCAGACCAGCCCAGAGCCATGATGAGCCTGTGACTCTCTAACCTGGCCAATACTGAACTATTTTAAGGCATCCACTCTCCTGGCCAGTTTGGTTTGTTGTGTTTATAGCCCAGATGCCTTTGCTTATTCCCAAAATTACTCTGGGACAGCAGCCCTAAGCCCACAGGGATGTATGAAAGCTCTGGGATAAACTGAGCATGTTCCTTCTGTCGCTTCCCAGGCTCCAAACCCTCAGAGAAACAGAATCCCAGAATGGTTTGGGTTGGAAGGGACCTTAAAATCATGTAGGTCCATCCCCCTGACATGGGCAGGGACACCTCCCACTATCCCAGGTTGCTCCAAGCCCTGTCCAACCTGGCCTTGGACACTTCCAGGGATGGGGCAGCCACAGCTTCTCTGGGCACCCTGTGCCAGGGAAGAGTTTCCTCCCAACATCTCATCTAAACCTACTCTGTCAGCCTGAGGTCATTCCCCCTTGTCCTGTCACCTGGACAAGGAGTAAACAAGGAGTAAACTCTGTGGCTCCATGGAATTTTGTGCTGTTTCAGGTCAGGCTCCTCTCCCTGACATAATTTTCAGGGGCTGTAAAAGCATCAGGAGACCTGGCAAGGCTGCTGGAGCTCCATGCCCCTGACCAGAGCCAGAAAAAGCTTTATTTCAATCAAAGGAACCACTCACAGCACAGATTCTGGAAAATCCCATTTAATTCTATCCCAATAATTATTACAGCGCATCAATACATCTCCTTTTATTTATTTTTGCAAGATAGAGGCCAGTAATGTTGACATGAAACTCAAATTCGACCCATCACAGGAAAATTCAGCATAAATCTAGACTAAGTTTAGCAGCTTGACTCTGAAACTGCTATAAATGAGACTTCACAGCCTCTGCAAGACTCAGAGCAGACTCTATGCAGCCATCGAAGTTGGAGCGGGTAAATCCATCACCCCCACAGATCAGAAGAGGCTGAGTATGAAGAATCATCTGTCCTGGACAGTTTGGCACAGCTTTTGTAACCTGAAAAAAGAAAAGCATCCAGGGAGTTGGAAGAGGAAGTATCTCATTTACCTGAATTTCACACCAGAAAGGTCTATTCCTCAGAAAAGCCTTCCTAAGGATCCCAGAACGGTCTGGGCTGGAAGGGAGTTTAAAGATCTCCTCCCCTGGCTGGGTTACTTGTTGTTTAGCCCATTTCAAACCTACATACAAAGGCTGAGTGTGCAGGTTGTACTGGATCTGTGCATCCCAGAGCAGCACTGGTGGATCCCAGCATGGAGATCAGGCAGCAGAAAGTCAATGTGAGGGCAAGGCAGGCCCAGGCAGAAGGGATAAAAAAGGGGATGAAGATCACAGAATCACAGAGAAGCTTGGGTTGAAGGGACCTTAAAGGTCATCTAATTCCATCCAGGGATGCCACAACATGCAGGAGAAAGTGGGAAGAAGTAGTTTGAGAAAAGGAATGGCAAAACAAGATCCATAAGGATGAAATGTTGAAAAGGAGGGACAAATATCTAGAAAGCCAAAAACAGAGAGAGAAAACAAAAGAGTAGAAGCACAAGAGATCAAACCATGGGGTCCTAAAACATGATACAGAGAGGACAGTTTTGTTTTGACCGTTTCTTGACTTTCTGCCTTTGATCCAAAGACACGTTTTGGATTCCTGTGCACGAAACAATTGCTGTGCCCCATCATGGGACTGTCAGCTCCACAGAACAAGCCCTTACACCCAAGGAATCTTGCTAAACCCACGAGATTTTTCCATTCATTCAAATATCCACTCAGCTGAGCCATTGTCTGCCATTACCAAGTGTGGATCAGCTGCAAACCAGCCACATGTATGTCACTGGCTGCATTTTGTGTTACTGCATCCCTCTAAAGGAGATTTCATCTGAATTAGCTGAAATAGCCAGTTGCAACCCATTATCCACTATTCAATTTATTAGAAGAGTCTACCCAGATATGGGAAATCCAGACAGAGATCCTCCCTCTCAGACTGATTTTAGGTCAGTATTTAATTTCTCCCTGAATTTTTTCCTACAGATGGAGCTGAGTGTAGAGAATGCAGAAAGGTTTAGCTGAAAAAGGCTTTTTGAGGATCCTTCCTTCTTGGCTGCTGAATTTGATACTGACTGTACCAAACAGCTCCTGGTTTGTGATGCTGACCACAGGATGGATATTTTCACATCTCAGCCTGCACCTTTTCACCTGCATGACAGGATTGTGTGAGCAATGGATTAAAGACCCTCATTCCAGACAGTGACTGGGGAAAGGAATGATCCTGCCCCTTCCTCACGTTCTTCTGGTGGTGTCCAACATAAATCCCAAATTATCCTCACTGGTATTCAGTCAAAGGCTGGACTTGATGATCTTGGAGGTGTTTTCCAACCATAATTCCATACAAAGTGCCTCTGTCAAAGACACATGATGGGTTGGGAAGCTGATGGCTCTGAATGCTAATGGTGCATAATTAAAGTAGGGGGTCCAGAACTGCAGCTGTGCTGCTAAGTAGTGTCAGTAGACTTTTGGGAGCCCTAATCCTTCATCTGCCATGGATAATTGTAATGTCTGCATTTTAATCCCAGGATTGTGTTTGGCCCTGTGAAGGATGTTACAGCCGGATTTAATTAACAAGTAGGATAAATCCCATCTAAAAGAGTCCAGGGAAAGATGCACCCATCTTATCAGTTCCCTCTGCCTCCGTGGCAACAGCTTTATTATAATTGAAAGTAAAGAGAGCTTTAAGAGAAAGAGGGAGCTCTGTCCCAGATATTTAATTTAGGCAGTGATTATTTTATAGGGTGGCATTAGAGATCTCTTTATCGAGACAATGTGTCTGACCTGCCCTGGCTTATTTGCAATCTGAGATATACTGACACTCATCCACCAAATTACAGACCAGTGGTGGCTCCTTCTGTGGCACAGCCACAAAGCACCAGCAGCTGCCGAATCCTGGCTTGGTTTGCAGCAACACAGACAGCAGGTGATGGGGCTTGGAGCAATCTGGGAGTGTTGAAGGTGTCCCTGCCCATGGCAGGGGGTGGAACGAGATGAGCTTTAAGGTCCCTTCCAACCCAAACCATTCTGGGATTCCATAATTGTACAATGAATCCTGTGTTGTCCACAATTTTGCCAGGATTCAAAAACCACATCAGAATGCAACTGAGATTTTTTGGTCTTAATTCATTAGGAAGAAATTAACTGCCATTTTGTCTTTTCCTTCATCCATGTTTCCACCGTGATATAAAGCCAAATGGGCCATAAATGATGCATATGCTTATATGTCACCTTTGACACGATGCTAAAGTCCTATGGGGAGAGGCTGAGGGAGCTGGGGGTGTTTAGCCTCGAGAAGAAGAGGCTCGGGGGGGCCTCAGCACTGTCTAGAATTCCCTGAAGGGAAGTTCTGGCCAGGTGGGGGTTGGTCTCTTCTCCCAGGCACTCAGCAATAGGACAAGGGGGCACGGGGGGCTCAAGCTCTGCCAGGGCAAATTGAAGTTGGAGAGCAGAAAGAAATTCTTTGCAGAGAGAGTGCTCAGGGATTGGAATGGGCTGCCCAGAGAGGGGGTGGATTCCCCATCCCTGGAGGTTTTTAAAGTGAGCTTGGCCGTGGCACTGAGTGCCATGATGTGGTAAAGGGAGTGGAGTTGGCCCAAGGGTTGGACTTGATGATCTCGGAGGTCTTTTCCAACCCAATCCATTCTATGATTCTGTGATTCTATGATGCATATGCTTATATGTCACCTTTGACACGATGCTAAAAGTGTGACTAGAACAAGAAAAAGGAATGTTAAGCCCTTTCCTTGCACACACAAACAAAGCAGCTGAGCTGGACAAATTTTATGATGTAGATCTATGACAGCAGCACAATCTGGGGTGTCTTAATCCTGCTTAGACATACTTCTTACTCTGTTTTGGGAACCCTTTCCAGAGCTGGCCAGCCAAGGCTCTGCCTGCTGGAGACAGATCCAACTCTTCCCCTCCCTACCACCTGCAGCTCTGGGGCTCAAAACCAGTTTGAAGCAGGAAGGCAACAGGTAATGCAGAAGAAAAGACCAGAAGTCACAACCAGAAAACAATGCCTTGACAGTGACAAAAAAACCCCAACAACCTTGAACTGATAAGAGGAACATATAAAACAAACCATGATTTAATATGATTTATATAAATATTAATACCTATCCTAAAGTTGCTTTTCCAGTCTACCAATACCTAACTTACAGGAAAATAAACTCTGTGCTAACGAGACCAGGGTCCTAAACTGGATGCAGACCAAGGGCCATGAGCAGACTTCACAACAGTCATCTCCAGCAACTCTTCCAGACTTCATAAAAGGAAAAAATTTTAGGGGAACTGCTTGAAAAGTAAATATTTTGCAGCAACTTCCACGTTCAATTTCACCAATGTAATTTAACTTGAGAGGCTTTGGGTAAACATGTAGATACACTCCAATACTTTCGGAAATTGCCAACAATTTCCCTGGATTTTTAAAAGGAGCCTGTAAAATATACACATTTGGTTATTATTACCCTTAGGTAGTTTACTTTAAAATATTTTTCGCATAACATACTGTTAAATTGACCTGGGCCAAATCAAATAACAACCATTAGTCCATCTGAATGCAAGGACTTCTGCTACTCTGTGGTAGGGTGGGAATTTTGCTAATAATATCACATACTTTTGGATGTGGAGAGACGGATTTGAGTCATGTTTTTAAATACCAGTGAAAATCCCACCAAAGTACATGGGATTTACTTCCTTCCTGCACACTGCTCCTGTCCCTCCTTACAAGGAGAGCTGCAGAGCTTAGCACTGGGCCAAGCCCACTATGGAACAACATGGCTAGAAATGACCTGGGTGTTGTTGGCCAGCCCTGACTGCTGCTCATGGCTACGTGGAGGAATGTACTATGGATGCTGGGCAACAATCCTGCTCCCTGAGGATGGAAAGCACAGCTCCAGACTGATCCCATGGAGCACCTGAGAGTATCTCCATTTGTGACACTTGATGCTGCTTGGTTTAGGCAGGGATGGCACAAGCCTCTGCAGGTGACTGAGGATTATCTGCTGCACCTCTGCAGGGTCTGAATCCAGGTGGTCTCTTCCGAATGTCACAGTCGTGTGGACACCAAGAGAGGGCCCAACTTCAGGAGACTCTGAAATGAAGAAGAGAGATGCTTTGGAAAGATTGCTCATTAATACTTGCCTTCCCCACGTGCTGACCACTGTGGCTCCAGCCCAGGGATCAATAAGAGTGAAAATATCTGGGGAAAAATCCCACAAGGAGTAACAACACAAGTTGTTCACAAAAAGCAAAATGAAGGAGTCAAGGGGGAAAATCTCTGCAACACAGAAATACACAAGACTTGAATCACAGAATGGGTTGGGTTGGAAGGGACCTTAAGGATGACCTAGTTCCAATCCCCTGCCATGGGCAAGGATGCCTTCAGTGAGACCAGGTTGCTCAGAGCTCCATCCAGCCTGGGCTCAGACATATCCAGGGATGGGGCATCCACCACCTCCCTGGGCAACCACTGCCAGGGCCTCACCACCCTCACTGCAGACAAATGCTAATCTAAATAGACCCTCCTTCAGTTTAAAACCATCACCCCTTGTCCTATCACAACAGACCTTGCTAAAAAGCTCAGCCCCATCTTCTGAACATGAAATCATCACGAGATGCAAATTATCTTTAAAGCAGAGGGCCAAAAAAAAGAAGCATGTTTGCTGCATCAGTATGAAAAACATCCCTCTATAACTGGTTGTGTCATGTATGAGTATTTATACAGTTGAAAGGCCAGAATAAAACCAATAGAAGCTCACATTTTTGGAGGTGGAGAAGGGGACCAGAACACAGGGCAGGGTTGGCTTGAGAAACCAGCACTTCCTTTTGGCCTGGTGAACTCAAATTTTGCTGCTCTACCAATTTATAGGAATTTGATGTGCAAATGTCTCCATGAACATTGTGGGGAGTGTGACCCTTCAGCACATCCCCTGTGCTTGGGCAAACACATTTTCAAGTGAACAAAGCTCAAAAGTTTTGTCCTTTAAAACGAACTGAAAGCAGCTCAAGTGCTGGTGTTCCTCCATCCCAGCAGACTTGGACATGGCCAAGCTTCCTTAAAGCTGGGGCTGGTTGTGGGTTGTCTATAGGAAGGGACTTCCATCCCTGCTGGCACGTTTGTTCGAATTAGCACATTCCTAGAAAAATGTTTTAGTTTCAGCAAATGAGTGTTTTATGGCCAAGGGATCTGGATAGACTTGAGGGACGGGCTGATTCCAATGGGATGAAGTTCAACAAGGCCAAGTGCAGGTCCTGCCCTTTGGCCACCCCAAGCCCTGCAGCGCTCCAGGCTGGGCACAGAGTGGCTGGAGAGCAGCCAGGCAGAAAGGGACCTGGGGGGACTGAGGGACAGGAAGCTCAACAGGAGCCAAGAGTGTGCCCAGGTGGCCAAGAAGGCCAGTGGGATCCTGGCCTGGATCCAAAGTAGCGTGGCCAGCAGGCCCAGGGCAGTGAGCCTTCCCCTGTACTCTGCCTTGGGGAGGCCACACCTTGAGTGTTGTGTTCAGTTCTGGGCCCCTCAGCTCAGGAAAGAGATTGAGGGGCTGGAGCGGGACCAGAGAAGAGCAACGAGGCTGGAGAAGGGAGTGGAGCACAAGTGCTGTGGGGAGAGGCTGAGGGAGCAGGGGGTGTTTGTGCTGGAGAAGAGGAGGCTGAGAGGTGACCTCAGCACTGTCTGGAAGTGCCTGAAGGGAAGTTGTGGCCAGGTGGGGGTTGGTCTCTTCTCCCAGGCACTCAGCAATAGGACAAGGGGGCACGGGGGGCTCAAGCTCTGCCAGGGGAAACTGAAGTTGGAGAGCAGAAAAAACTTCTTTGCAGAGAGAGTGCTCAGGGATTGGAATGGGCTGCCCAGAGAGGGGGTGGATTCCCCATCCCTGGAGGTTTTTAAAGTGAGATTGGCTGTGGCACTGAGTGCCATGGTCTGGTAAAGGGTCTGGAGTTGGATCTCGGAGGTCTCTTCCAACCCAGTCGATTCTATGATTCTATGAACCCACAAAGAGGCAGCTGAACACCTTCAGACCCATTCTGGCTGTTAGGTAGCAAGCTTGGTAGAAGTCTTCATCTCTGCTGTGTCAGTGAAGGGACCTCCAGCTCCTCAAGCTGGGGATTTCATTTGGAAAGATGATAAATTCCAGCTTGCCAAAGGCAACCAAAATGCCTTTCTCTGAGGAGCTTTCTGTCCTGGGCTGATCACCTCAGAACACACTACTGAGCCGCAGGAGTACCAAGTGTGGCACCCACAGCAAGCATGAAACCCACAGCTCTAATTTCAGCTGGAATTGTCTCGTTTGGGTGGGCCAGCTCAGCCAACCCTTGCTCTAGAGAACTGGGAAAACATGGCAAAAAGGGTGGGAAGATGTTTCCTGGTTCTCCACAGAGAATGTGAGTGACAGAAGACCATGTGGGGAAGCCTATTAGGAACCCTGGGATTTATTACAGTGTACATGTGGAATATTTGGGCAAATAGTTCCACACAAACTTGGCAGAAAGGCTCCTTAAAAGACATCTAAGCATTTCAATAAAATAAATATTCATTGCTTGCTGTGTCTTGTTACAGCCAACGATTCCACCAATGATTCCAGCCAATGGCCACCTCGTTTCAAATCTCTCATCTCTTCCACAGCACGTACAAAACAAGTTTCCGGAGAACAGGCAGCTCGTTGAGTTTTTAATTCCTCCTCTGAGCTACTGATAGCTTGGAGAGCTTCCAGAGGCCACTGAGTCACAGCCTTCCAGTACTGAAATACGCAGCCTGTGAGGATCAACTTTAGCCTCAAGCCCTGTTCTTTCTTCTGCAAAAATACTGCCTAAAACAGGAGTCTGAAACAGATTTTTCCCTGAAAGAAATGGGGGGATCTCAGTTGTGCTGTTGGGGGAGTAAAACCATCATCTTCCTCCCAACATGTTTAGATCAGGCTGCAACAGCCTACTTGAAAACAAGGGCTTCTGGCAGCGCTTCTTGGGAGATTTTAATTTCCTCTACCTGTGGCAGGGACGCAAGCTGGTCATGGTCATGGTCATGGTCATGCCAGGAGGGACATCTCTGTTCTGGGGGGCATCAGGCTCAGCATCACTGGGTGAGGGAGGGGATTGTCCTGCTCTGCTCTGCACTGGGGCTGCCTCACCTGAAATACTGGGGCAGTTTGGGGGGACGCAACAGAAGGAAGAGATTGAGCCATGGAGAGTGTCCCAAGGAGGGACATGAGGATGGGGAAGGGCCTGAAGGGGCAGCGTGTGAGGACACTGAGGGCACTTGGTGTGTTCAGATGGAGAAGAGGAGACTGAGGGGAGACCTCATTGCAGGTACAACTTCCTCAGCAGGGGCAGAGGAGGGGCAGGCACTGAACTCTGCTCTGTGGGGACCAGGGACAGCACCCAGGCAATGGTTGGAGCTGTGCCAGGGCAGGGACAGCACCCAGGGAATGGCCTGGAGCTGTGCCAGGGAAGGGACAGCACCCAGGGAAGGGCTGGAGCTGTGTCAGGGCAGGGACAGGGCACAGGGAATGGCTGGAGTTGTGCCAGGGCAGGGACAGCACCCAGGGAAGGGCTGGAGTTGTGTCAGGGCAGGGACAGTACCCAGGCAATGGTTGGAGCTGTGTCAGGGCAGGGACAGGTTGGAGGTTATAAAAAGGCTCTTCCCCCAGAGGGTGGAGGGCACTGACCAGGCTCCCCAGGGAAGTGGGCATGGCCCCAAGGCTGCCAGAGCTCCAGGAGTGTCTGGATGATCCTCTCAGTCACAGGGTGTGACTCTTGGGGATGGTCCTGTGCAGGGCTGAGGGTTGGACTCCATGATCCTTTTGAGTCCCTTCCACCTCAGCGCATTCTGGGATCCTGTGCCAGCTGGTGATGGAGTAGCACAGGAGATGTGGAAATCCCGGCACAGAGAAGGTGCAACACTCTCACTACAAGTTTCCTTCGCTTCTGCCTGAACTCTCCCTGTTTTACTGTGAATTCCTTTTGCTCTGCTGCCGTGGCAGAGAATTGACACAGACACACGGTTAAGTGACTGTGGACAAGCCTGAGGACAAGCACATTCCTTCCAAGATTCGTTTTCCTTCAATGTGAACAGAAAAGAATGTGATTGCTGTGGTATCACCCAGTGCCTTGCCATTCCAACCAGCCTGCAAGGCTGAGCAGAGCAGTAGGGATAACCAAATCCCAAGGGGTTTTTGTCTCAAAGTATAAAGTTCCACCAGTCTCCCCCAGACAGGTCTAATCCACAAAGACCTTGTGGGAGGTGCTGAGGCACATCAGACCAAAGTGCAGCTGCACCAGCAGTGTCCTCCCTTCTTAGTGAGTCTCCAGCCACACACATGGAAAAGGAAAATGGATAAATTGAAAAGACAGGAGACTAAATACAAGCAGAATTACGTGAGAAGTGAGGATCTAACTGCATCTCACACATGCCATAGGGAAGGTGACAGAGAAAACCAAACAGAGCCAGGCTTTTCTTGGAAGTTCAAAGCAACAGGACAAGCGCCACTGGGGACAACTGCTGTGAGAGAAAATCCCGAGGGGACTAAGGATGCAGCCCCTTCCTGTGGGAGCAGAGCACCCCTGGGATGGGGCCCTGAATGCTGCAGGGGGGGTGTCTCCATCCTTGGGGACTGCCCTGACTCACCTGGACACCTGCTGTGACATTCGCTGTGCTGGGAGCAGGGGCAGGTCAGAGCCCCTCACCTCGCTGCCTCCAGCTGGAACCTGGGAGATTTGTGTAAATCCATGAAAACAGAGGCAGAAAAGCTCCAAGACTGAGCAGCAAGAGGACATACCAGCTACCTGGAAGAGGTGTCAAGGACAAAGACTATGAAAGGGATTAGGGCTCACCATACACTGCACTTCAGCCAGTTCCAGCCATGAATTAAGCAGGGAAGTCTCCCCCATGCTGAGCTTCCTGTGGAAACTGGAACTTGACCTAGAACCTGGGAATGAGGGGAAAGGTTTTTGGACAGTGAGCAGAAGGCAGCAGCCATCAGCTTTGTAATGTTTTGGGGCTGTCTCAACACTCATCATTAATTCCCAGCTGGAGGAATCACATGGGCTGTGTTAAAAATGAGAAGGACAGACTGATGACAGTGAGAATTTATACAGGATTAAGCCTGTCAGGAGCACTGTCTTCCAGAAACAGGATGGGGCTAATAAAAGATCCCTGGAGAAGAGCACAGAGAACAGAGCTCACTTCCCCAGCACAGTGGCTTGCAGCTCCAGGACACGTGGTGTCAGGAAGGTGGCTCTCAGCTTTGAGGGGCACATCTAGTGTGGGATTGTGGTGACCTGGGTGAAGCTGCTTGGGCTGTAAATGCAGCTGCCACTGTCACAGTGGGATAAAAAGACTCATGGGTGAATTCCTCCAGGCACTGTGTACTCCAGGGCAGTGAGACAGTGAGCAGCCTGTGGTGCCAAGTCCTCTCACGGGGACCTTCTTCTGCCCTGAGAAGTTCTCAGATGGTATTAAGGATGTAAAGTCAGGTCCTGTGGTGGCCATGCCCTCCTCACCATAGACTCAAGGAAGGAAGGGGACAGGGAAATCCCAATAAAATAAAACATATAAAATTATGATAAAAACAAGAGAAAGCCCATGGTGGATCATCAGTCTGCCAAAATCTGCATTGCAAAATGCAAAAGCTGCTTTCCCTGGTGAACCTGTGCCAAGGTCAGGGATTTTAGAGATGAGCTGTGATCCCTGGGATCTACCGAGGCCTGAAGCTTCCTTAGAAGAGAGAACACCATCAGAGCCTGAGAGTCATGGGATCCATTTAGCAAATGGTCAAACGTGGTGCCTTACCACGTTCTGGGAGCATGAGAGGTTGAAATGTAACTGTGAAGAAGGAGGAACTGGAGGGTAACACGGATGTATCCCCAGGAAAAGCAGAAGCCCACTGGATTTTCCAAAACAGTAACATCCTAGGAGAGACAATCATGTCTAAGGCTGCTGTGGAGCATGTTTTGCCGTTGCTCAGCTGAAAGGCTTTGAAGCAAGAAATCCTGGGCCACAAGGGACACAGTGTCCACTGAGGCACCAAGGACAAGGTTCAGAGAGGCTCATCAGCCTTGACCTTAGTTGTGCTGGTGGGGACTGAAGCACTTTTGTGGAGAAGCAGGAGGCAGCATAGGCTGGAATGTGCATGTCCTGGAAGTGCCTGTGGCTCACAGGCTCTGCAGAGCCCACAAATCTACCGACTCTCAGTAGAATGAGATCTACTTTCATACAGGCATAAAAGCAAGTAGCCATGACCTGCAGATCAGTTTGCAGGCTCCACAGATGCATCCACTGAACGTCCACAGAGAGGATGGAAAGTTTTTCCTGGTTCAGCTGTGCTGACATTAAAACTTGCTGGACAGCATATGTGGACAGAGCTTGACGAATTTCCTGTCTCCGCCAACAGGGTTTGCTTAGACTCACTTCCCAGTTCATTTATTAGTGCATTCAGTAAATATTCACCAGAACATTGTCTGCCTCAGTGTCACAGGACTTGGGGAGGGAGGGAGGAACCTCTGAGGACTCCAGTCCAACTCCTGCTCAAAGCTTCAAAGGCAGACAGACCATACTCCTACTGCTGAAGTGCTCAGGGACCGATCCAAGGGTTACAACTTGGGCTCCAGAAGAGAACTGTATATGGATGGGATAGGCACACATCTCCCAAAGGAATGTTTTCCTCCTTCTCAGAGGAACAGCAACAAGTGTTTTCCTTCTGCTCCTGCTCAAAACCTGGAGTTGTAACAGATACTGATAAAAAAATAAGACGGGGTTGTTTCCTGCCTCTCGGGATTTTTTAATCATACTGGGGAGACATGTTTTGCAATCCAGACCCCATTCTGGTCCTGGGTAGCATGAAGGGAAGGGAAAGGGTTTTTTCCACACCTTGAGTGTTGTGTTCAGTTCTGGGCCCCTCAGCTGAGGAAAGAGATTGAGGGGCTGGAGCAGGACCAGAGAAGAGCAACGAGGCTGGAGAAGGGAGTGGAGCAGAAGTGCTGTGGGGAGAGGCTGAGGGAGCTGGGGGTGTTTGTGCTGGAGAAGAGGAGGCTGAGAGGTGACCTCAGCACTGTCTGGAACTGCCTGAAGGGAAGTTCTAGCCAGGTGGGGGTTGGTCTCTTCTCGCAGGCACTCAGCAATAGGACAAGGGGGCACGGGGGGCTCAAGCTCTGCCAGGGGAAATTGAAGTTGGAGATCAGAAAAAAATTCTTTGCAGAGAGAGTGCTCAGGCATTGGAATGGGCTGCCCAGAGAGGGGGTGGATTCCCCATCCCTGAAGGTTTTTAAACACAAATTGGCCGTGGCACTGAGTGCCATGATCTGGTAAAGGGAGTGGAGTTGGCCCAAGGGTTGGACTTGATGATCTGGGAGGTCTTTTCCAACCCAATCCATTCTATGATTCTAAAAAACCCTGGAAGTTAGGCTGTAAAGGAAATGCTACTGGGTCAGGGTGGAGGGTAGCAGAGGAGCTGGAACTGTATCCCTGCACCCTGGGAGGGATCAGCACGCTGCCAAAGGAGAAGTCAATGTGCAGGACTCATAAAACCCTACCTAAAATGAAAAAAAAGAGCAGTTATTAACTTTACTACACCGAGAAAATCAGCAAGAGGTTCACTTTCAAAATGCCATGCTGCTATTTGGCAGAAGGGCTAGCAAGCTGTTCCAGTTATCCTCGGAAGCTCCCGAGGTTTGTAAGGTCCCATATTCTCCCTGGAATAAAATCTACTCCACCTGACGAGGCACTTTTGGAAGAAAAGATTCTGAGAGCACTGAGAAGACAAAGGAATCCATATTTTAAAACTCAAAAGGATACTCCAAGATTACACCAATCCTAAAAACCTGTAAAAGGACTCTTCCCTTTAAATTATATAACCCTGGAGTGAAGGAAGGGAACCACTTCCATTTTTCTGTGTCATCTATCTTTAGTCCTCCGGAATGCAAAGAGATGCAAAGACTGCGGCATTCCAGAAATAATTTATACTGAAGAATTCCCACTGTCCCCTCTGCGAGTCATACATATTGATGGGGTGTTCAAGGCAGCCAATCACACGAGTAGTTAATATTCACACATGGGGAATTCAACACACGCTTCTTGTAGGCTCTTCCTTACGTAACACTCCAGCGCGGTCACCTCTGCGGACGGGGAGGGGGTTCTACAAACAGCAGCTGAGACCCTCAGCTGAGGGAAAAAGCCTTCCTTCCTGGAGCCTCATCGTGCTCCTGAGGACACTGGTAATGGAGAAATGTTGCCTTATCACCCATTCATCCACATAAATCAAGAGGAAAACGGGGGTCATCCCTGGTTCTCGGTGAGGAAACAGGGTGTGTCAGCATGGAGCCAACTGGAGGAGACTGAGGGGAGACCTCACTGCAGTCACAACTTCCTTGAGAGGGGAAGAGGAGGGGCAGGCACTGAGCTCTGCTCTGTGGGGACCAGGGACAGCACGCAGGGAATGGCTGGAGCTGTGTCAGGGCAGGGACAGCACCCAGGGAATGGCTGGAGCTGTGTCAGGGCAGTGACAGCACCCAGGGAAGGGCTGGAGCTGTGTCAGGGCAGGGTCAGGTTGGATCTCAGGGAAAGGCTCTTCCCCAGAGGGTGGTGGGCACTGACCAGGCTCCCCAGGGCAGTGGGCACAGTCCCAAGGCTGCCAGAGCTCCAGGAAGGTTTGGATGTTCCTCTGGGGCACAGGGTGTGGCTCTTGGGGATGGGCCTGTTCAGGGCTGAGGGCTGGACTTGATGATCCTTGTGGGTCTCCTCCAACTCAGCATATCTTGTGATTCTGTGAGAGTTGTGTTGAACACAAACTTAGGATTCCCAGGATATCAGTACACTCTAAATGTCTGAAGAACAGCAAGCCTTGAGCAGTCTGCACAAAGGAATTAAGGAGAAGACAAGAAGAGAGGGGATACTGATTTCTCTCCTAGCAAGAAGAGGTTTTATGAGTTCACAGGTGCCACCCAACAAGCAGCAACTCCAAGCACTGTCGCTCATCCTGACACAGGTCCTTGGGGAAGGCTGAGATTGCTGGAAAATCACAGCCTGCAGCTCACTGGCTGCACTGACAAACCCATCCTTCTGTAAATTATACCAAGGATGTTTTGGTATTTCACTAGTAAAATGTGAAATTTGCATAAGTTGTACATCTCTGCTTTACTGAATGAGTCAAAGCAGGGATTGCCACAAATGAAAGGGACAGCTTGGACTTTCATGGAGAGGGCCAGACTTTGCCTTTTGGCCTGTGGAGGGAGATGAGCTTTAAGGTCCCTTCCAACCCAAACCATTCTGGGATTCTGAGACTCTAACTGGCAGGGGCAGCAATAGACCAGGGGGCAACATCCCCAAGCTGAGCCTTGGGGAGTTCAGACTGCAGGTGAAGAAACGCTTCTTCCCCCAGCAGAGGCACAGCCCTGGGACAGGTTGACGTGGGCCATCTCCAGCCTGGTGTTTTTAAAGTCTCAGACAGACAAGGCATGGCTGCCCCACCCTTGTGTTCCCCAAGTCTGCTGTGAGTGGAGCTGGAGCAGAGATGTCCAGAGGAAGAGATCTAATTGTGGACTCCAACATCCTCCAGAGGGGCAGGGACCGATCTCCTCACTCTTGTGACCAGTGACAAGACCCAGGGAATGGCTGGAGCTGAGTCAAGGGAGGTTCAGATTGGATTTCAGGAAAAGGTTTTTCCCTCAGAGAGTGGCTGAGCACTGGAACAGGCTCCCCAGGAAAGTGGTCACAGCACCAAGCCTGAGTTCAAGAAGCATTGGGACAATGCTCTAAGGCACATGGTGAGATTCTTGGGGTGTCCTGTCCAGGCCCAACAGTTGGATTTGATGATCCTGATGGGTCCCTTCCAGCATATTCTATCATTCCACGGAGGTGCTGGCCACTAACACCACGTCATGCCATGACACTCCTTCCCAACAGCTGATTCCTTTAAACTGCAGGTACCAAGTGAACTTGGTAATACTTAATTATTACATATTAGGCAGCAGCTGAATAAGAAAACCCTTATTCTGAGGCAGTCAGTCACCACAAAGGCGGGCAGGTTTTCCGCCCACAACATGTTTGTGGCTCACCTTGGTCACCGTCACAATGTGAGCAAGTGACAGAATTGGGCAGCAGTTCCAGCTTCTAACAAACTTCATTAAACTCAAATGCTGGTGGTTTCTCTTGAGCTGTTCCATGCCAACACACTCTTGGTATATGAAATACATTTAATAAATAAAACATACACTTACTCGACTGCCATCTTCCAGAAATAGATGAGAAGTGTGTGCCTTGTGGGATGTTCTCCAAGCCTTACCGAGCAGTCATCTCAAGGATTCTCCATGATTATAAAAGCACACTGGCTAACTCTGAACAGCCTCAATTATATAACTCATTATTACTTCCAAGCATGCTTAGTGGAAAGAACAGGAGTTGTAGAGTGAGATGATGGGAGACAAATTGGCATGTGCATGAATCAGTGTTTAAACAAAGGAACTCCGGCTCTTTCTTGGAATAGCAACATTTTGATGTCTCAAATCCCCCGACAGTGGTTTCATAAACACAGTAACGTAAACCATGTGCTGGGTGGTGATTTTCTGAGGACCTTCCCGCTTTCATTGTGTATTTTATTACAGGCCAAATGTGACATTAAATGCTATCCGCTGCGGCTTGAAGTTAAATGCTTGCTCTGTTCAGAATAGCAACACTCAATTAAACAGCATTTTTCATGATCTACACCCTCCATTGTTGCTGTGTTTAAGGGAAATAATGGAAGCACTGACCTATATTGCGTTTCTTATTATCGATGGAGATGAAGCGTATGCAGGGATTATCAGCGATGTACTGAGCGGCCCAGGGGACAGCAAGCCGTGTCCCAGCCTCATAAAAGAGTCCCAGAGCGTAGCGGGAGGAGTAGCTCACACATTCCAGTTGCTGCTTTTGACTTTCATTAATTACTGTGGAAAAAGAAAAAAAAAAAAAAAGAAGGAAAAAAAAAAAGAAAAATCAGACAATCTCTCTCTCCTCTCAGAACATTAAATATGTGAATGCTGCAGCTAAGCTGATTATTCCTTCCTGAAAACGACCAGACTGCTGAAACTGAGAATTTAATATTAAGCCTGGAGCTTTGTAATATTTTTTTCTGGGACACCTCTTCATGAAGTTTTAATGGTGCATTATGTAGAGTACGTCCTTCACACACAACCCTCCCCCAGCTGTTGGTGGTTCATCTCCCAGCTCTCTGCTAGTTGCCTCTGACTGGAAACTTCAATGACCGGTGACTTTTTACCAAATCTTTCCTCAAAGGGTGAATAAATAGGAATAAGAGGTTTGAATTACACCCCAAGTAAATGGTTGTATGGCTCAACAAAAAGCCAAATGACTTCACATATCAACAAAATGAACCCAGAGACTCTTCAATCTCTGGGGAAAAAAGCCCCACAACTTCTGTGCTGCAATTCAAATGAATGAAGAAAACTCTGCACTTCAGCACAGAAAGGATTTGTAGTGAAGTTGAGCTCCTTCAGCTGAAGGTATTTTAACAGAGTTTACAGAGCAAATATGATTCACCTCCCTATGATTCTCTCCTCTGTCTTCCAGTTACAGTAAGATCTGCTTTTGCCTTGATTTCCTGATCTTCATAAAAAGCTGCACAAAGTGGCATTAGCCCCAGTGTGCACTCAAATACTATTTAATTTCAAAGAGAAACACAACAGTTTGACTAATTGTAGAGTTTGGTTCCATGTCTGCCTTCCTAGGACTGAATGAACCACCAGTGGTTCTGTGAGCTGGAGCAGGACATGCACAGACAAATGTTCAGCTGACAAAATGAACACGTTAATCACAGAACAGGTGAGGTTGAAAAGGACCATAGTGGGGCACCTGCCTGATGGAGGAAGGCAGAGGACAGGCATTCCCAGGAGGGCAGGATTGGCTGAGCATGATGGGTTTCCCTCTCCAGTCCAGCACTCCCTCGGAGAAGGTGCCAAGGGGTTCACCTCACGCCTGCACCTGGATCTTTCCAAGGAGGATCTACTCCAAGGTCACTCTGCCTTCCCCCAGGGCTCCCCTGGGATCCAGGGCTCCTGGGCACCTAGAGCTCTATGACAAATGTCCAGAGCAGCCTGGTATGGAGACCATCCCAGGCTGCAGAAGGACACTGGATTTCATCCCACTTTTCCATGCCATTCAAAAGTTTGGTGTTGCCCCAGGCACTGCAAGGACTCCCCCAGCTCCACAAGCCTTCTGCAGGCTGTCATCATCTTTCTCCATCCCTCCACTCTTCCACAGCTTCTCTCCAGCTTTTGCAGCCCCCAGGACTGGGAGATTCCATGCCCCAGCAAAGCATGGACGATGGGAAGGGAAAGGGAAGGGATTAAGCAGAGTCGTGGAGTGGGACTGCCCTGCAGGAAAGGGCGGCACGGCCAGAGGACCTCGCACATCCCTCCCCACTGGAAACACTCCCTGGCCTGTGCTAAGCTCCCACTCAAGCCATGGATTTCACAGTGCAGGCACACAGTGCCAGCATCTGGGATTCATCTCAGGGCTCTTTTCCAAGTGGGAACACGGCGTTGGCGCTTCCAGTGGCGCTTGTCCCAGTTCCTCCTGGCAGACCACGAGAGCCCAGGCAGGGAACAGAGCTGCTGCTAAACACATTAAGCACAGAGGATGGGATAGACCTCGCCCACAAACCCCTCTGTCCTCGTCCAGGTAAGGACAGCTCTGCACAGCTTGGTCCTACACCTTCAGTGAGTTACCACAATGTGTTACACAGCCTTGCTGTGCTTCAAAAGAATATTCAAGTCCTATAAACAAGCAAGTAAATACGAAGCTGTAACATCCCATCTAAAACACTGCTCTCTGTCCAGGTTACTCTGGCAACTCATTTCCCCTTGGGGAAAGAAAAATAAACAAGACCTCCTCTGGCCTGCAAAGCGAATTCCCCCAGCAAAGCTGTGCTGCAGGAACACATCTGGGATGGAGCTGAGCTGCCCAGCTCAGGGCCTGCAGGAGAAGGGACCAGCAGGTTGGAATTTGCTTCAGGTTGACTACACAGAGCCCTTCAGCAGGTACAACCTTCATAACGCTCAGTGTTGTCAAAACCAAGGCAGCCAGTTGGCACTGAAGTGCCTCATTTAAGACTTGCCATATCTTTATGGACTTGTCTTCACAAGCTATAAAGGTTTGGGAGGTGTTAGGGGTGATTGGGGATGGATTCCAAGCAGCAGAGCAATAATCAAAGATAAGCCATGATTTTGTCAGCTGTAACTATCCACCTACACATGGAGCTTGGCTGGGTTATGCTGGGGAAAGTGGATGAAGGAAGACAACGAGCCCAGCTGGGAAACCTCCCTCCCAGGAGAGGGGAGAAGAGGGAGGGCTGGGAGCACAAGTGACAGAGCTGTGACTTCACAGATCAAAGGGCTGTAAACAGCCAGGGCAGCCTGTTCACAGCAGCCAGGGAAGAAAGAGCTTTGGGAAGGAGTGACTTCTCAAAGCCTTGAGGAGATGGAATAACACACAGGCTAAGGACAGCCTGTCACAGTGCCCAGCGCCTGCAGCCATTCTGGGGACAGTCACAGGCTGCTCACTAGTGAGATGTGAGCCCCAGGAACACTGAGGAGTTCACAGAATCACAGAATCAATTAGGCTGGAAAAGACCTCTGAGATCATCAAGTCCAGCCTGTGCCCAATGCCCACCATGTCCCCCAGCCCAGAGCACTGAGTGCCACGGCCAGTCCTTCCTTGGATACCTCCAGGGCTGGGCACTCCAAACCTCCCTGGGCAGCCACTTCCAATGCCTAATCACCCTTTCTGTGAAGAAGGTTTCTGTGAAAAAGGTTCCTCCAGACTCAGCCCTGCCCTGGAGCTGGAAGGAAGCTGCAGGGTGGGAACAGCAGGGCAGTGCAGTCATGCTGCTCAACCCACACATGAGTGCACCAGCCAGGCTCAGCTCCAGGCAGCTGCAGCAGGTCACTGGGGCCATGCCCGGGATATTTGGGGCATCCCAGGTGGATGGGGATCCTCCACCTCTCGGGCCCCACCCCAGGGCTGCCCTGCTCACCCAGGGATGGGCTGTTCCCTCGGGGCTGGATGGGGTTCCCCACACTGCAGCTGTGCCAGTGCCTCCAGTCTCCTCCTGACCACACCACAAACCAGAGGTGACTAAAACCCAGCAGCCCCAACACTCAGGTTTATATCTCAACATTTGAAAGTGTGTTAATTCAATTACTGATGTACCAATTTGCTTCATTATCACTTCGGTTTTTCAAAAAATAACAGCTGTGGTTCACCACATTCTAAACTTCTGCAAATTCACCAGACCAAGGGAGTTTTTACAGCTTGAGAAGACAGGCAAGAAGGTGGCATCAAGCTTGAAATGCAGCAGTGAGAAAGCTGAGCTCCATGCAAAAACAATGCTAAGAGTTGTAAGATTGAGGGGTTTCCCCCCCTCCATCCATTATGTGTTTCAGCACGGCCAACAAGTTGATCTAAGGACATGAAGAGAACCTTCATTTTGAATTTCCATACTTTTATTGCTTGAAATGAAAACCAGACTGTTGTTTTAATGCTGTGGATGAAACCACAAAATAACTATTAATTTTTCCCCTTCCAACAAAAACGGTTAAGATGATTTTAATAACATTTTGGAAGAAAAAAACCCAAAAACCCTCTAGCTTTCAGACCACGGAATTGCCCAGCATACAGGAATCAGCCATAGCAATATTTTTAAAGCAATGTATAAAGACATGAAAACCTTGGATTTTCCACTGAAAAACTCAGCTACAGCTGCACTGAGTGCCACTGAAGTAAGTGTCCTCTGGAGATTTCATCACATCAAAGCAAGGGGCATGTCTACTTTATTTGCTGTTTCTCCAGACACTGACAGCAGAGTGGATTACTTATCTGTAACACTCAATAAATACAGCCAGGGCCTTTTATCTGCTGTTCCAGTACTTTAATGTCACCTCACTGCCTCACTCATGTTGTGGGAAGGAGAGGACCCAGAGATCCCATTAGGGCTAGCAGGAGAGAGGAGAGCCAAGGCTTGAGCTGGCAGACTGGGAGCACGGGCACCAGGCCATCCAGGCAGCCAGCACTGAGCCCAGCCTACCACTGCTGAGGCCAGGGAAGCAAAAATAAACCAGCTGCTCCAGTGGCCAAGAATCCACTGGGATGATCAAGGTTTAATCCTGGATGTTTAGTCTTTTGCCAGCAAGTTCAGGAGGAGATTGCAGTATCATGGACTCACGGAATGGTTTGGGCTGGAAGGGACCTTAAGCATCATCCTGTTCCTGCCATGGGCAGGGATACCTTCCACTATCCCAGGTTGCTCCAAGCCCTGTCCAACCTGGCCTTGGACACTCCCAGGGATGGGGCAGCCACAGCTTCTCTGGGCAACCTGTGCCAGGGCCTGCCCACCCTCACGGGGAAGGATTCCTTCCTAATATCTCATCTAAACCTACTCTCTTGTCAGTTTGAAGACACCTTTCTCTGCAGAGAGGCACTGCAGGAACCAGGTAGCGCCTGGATCACTCACCACCAGCTTGTGGCACTTGCCAGAGGCTGCAGCAAAGGCAGGACTTGCAACTGCACTTTTGAGCCAGTAGAGATGGGGAAGAGACAAAATGGGTCAGTACAGGAGTCAGGTCAGTCTGAGAACTGAAGCAGACAAGTTACCTGTGACTTCCCACCAAGTCCCACATACCTGCCACTGTGGGTCACAGCTGCTGGGGACATGGAGAAACCATGGTCAGGACTGCAGAGAAAGGCAGGCACTACCATGTGAGATGCATTTCAAAAATACTTGTTTTGCAAAGTTTCACTATTCCTAATTTAGTTCTTCCATGGATACTTATCTCCCCATCAAGCCACCACATAAAGTCAGAGCTCAGCTGGGATCCTTGTATCCAGCTCCTGCATGGCCATAGGCAAGTGTGGGCAAATTTAGGGAAACAAATTGAGTTTCTGCTTAGAAGGACTTCCAGGGAGAAGGAAAACTCTTATTGCATCTCACCATCCAGCCTTGCTGAGTGGCACAGGGGATGTTGCATTCTGAAAACCAGCAGCACCCAAGAAAGCAACAAACAGCCAAATAGAACCTGTGCTTTAGTGCACACATTTACTGCCTAATATGTTTAAAATCACTTATTAAGGTATGGCCAAGGTGACTGTAATTCCAGAGACAAGTAGGCATGTCCAGCCACCACAGCAGTAAGGAAAATAAATGCCTAGAGCAGTACTTTTAAGGAATGAAAGTGCTATTAAACCAGCGAAATATGAGGATGCCGGACTTGCAGTTTTTTCTTTCAGGAAAAGTTTGTTCTTTTTACTCTTAACTTCTTTTACTGGAAACTTCTTATTCTTCTGATCATCCAGCAGGTTCAGCTTTGGTGGGAATAGTGTTTGAGACTGGCTTGAGCTTTGTGACTTTGCCACTGCCCAGCCATCCTGAAGTTTTCAGAACGTGATATTCTTCTTCTGGAAACAAAACTAGTCCTGCCCAACTCCCAGTCCCCCCCTGCCAAGGGATGGCACAAAGAGAAGTAAAATATCCTGCTCGTTTCTTCTTGCTGGAAAATTGCTTCTGGAAAACTTTGTGAGACATCCAGAATTAAGAAAACCTGACAAATTTATAAGGATCTTGGAGGTGTTGCTCATTTTCCACCAGATGGATAAGCTGCTGCACAAGTGCCCCTGTAATCCCCTAAAACTCAACTCAGCCTTTGACTAGGAAGGTTTCCCTCCACCTTCTTCAATTTTTTCCCCCATACTTTACTTCTGTGACCATCCACTTCCCTCACAGCTGTGCCCTCAACAACCCCACCACTGACCCTACCACCCAAAAAGCTTTTGTGATCTCTTTAGACTGCTTTGCTTAAGATTTCACTCGCAGCACCCAACGCTGACAGCAACTCTAAATGCGTCACTCAGACGTTGCCAGCGACAGGGTGTCTGCCAGTGGCAAGTGCCCACCACTATTTCAAAAGTTAGAAAGGGAACTTTGTGGTTAAACGGCAGGAAAGGTATTTTTAGCTTGGGTACCAACTCATAGAGATTCCCATCAGAATGGGCAGCTCGGGGAAGTACCTGGAGGGACAGTTTATTGCCACAGCTGACAGAGCAGGAGATGAATTATTCAGGATGGCATATTATCATAACCTTCACACAACAAAGCTTCCTTGGATGGCAGACTCTCCCTCCTCAGCAGGCTTGCAGAGACCTTTCCTACTGCTCTCTGGAGTCAGGAGCTGCTGCCCTGAGCTCTCCAGCTGTGTGGTGACAAAGGACAGGCTTTTCAGGCCATCCAAGCCACTGGCCCTCTGCCACCGCGCTGACCGATTCAAGATGCAGCCTGTTCCTGCCTCTGCCCTTGCGTAGGAGGGAGCAGAGGTTATGAGAAAGGCTTAGTCTCCAAGTCCAGCTTCCTTATCAAACAGCTTGGGAGCTTTTTAAAAAGGCAGCATAACGGTTAAATGCAGTCCTGCCTGTATCTGCTCACGGAACACAGATTTCTGTTGGGATATATTTCTCATTGTTGGGATAACCCTGTTTGGATCCAACGCAGCGCTCACCTCTGTGTGTCTGCATTGCCCATATGGACTTCAGTAACTATTCCAAATCACTGCAGTACTGGCTGACTTAGTGTTATAGTTTAATACCAACTGCCTTGTACCCAGTCAAAAGGTCCACTCCCAGAGAAGGAGAGTGAGGGAAAAAACCAGAAATGAGGCTTTGGACATGGTGAAGTTCTTATATTTATATAGAGAAGTGGAAAGCTTAACACCAACTATGAAATAGCACATAGTGACAGGAAACAACAACAGGCTCACCGAGGTCGCCCCAGCTAAGAAGCAGAATTCTGAACCAACCAAACCTCCTCCTTAAAGGAAACTTCCCAGCAAGAGGGGAAAAAAAAGGAATTAACAGGAATATGCTCACTTCCCCAGGTAAACAGCCACGCAGACCAGCAGCAGCAGGGCCTGATATCAGCAGTCAGGGAGTAGGAACCCTCCTGGTCCGAAGCATGGACCGAAAAGACAGAAACTCTTCCTCCCCACCTTGTTATACTCCTCGACGCTTCCTAATGATGTCAGATGATATGAAATACCTCTTTGGCTGCTTAAGTCAGATGATACCTGTCCCCTCTAATCTGCGTCACGTCCTTTGAGGCCTGCTGAAAACTGAGGCTTAAATGGGGACTTATGCTGACTAGAGCTAAAACTACTACACTTAGCACAAAGCTTCTTCATCTAAAGACTGTGGCATGCAAAGGAAAGGCATATTCAGAAACGCAGATGATGAAGTGGAAAAGAAGGATGCTGGGGGGAAAAAGATGGAACAAGTCATTTTTTATGAAGTTTATGATTTTGAGAAGTAAGCTTGGATACCTGTCCAGCAGCTGCTCTTGACAAGATTATTAGGAATTCACAGGCTCACAGCATAGCTGGGGTTGGAAGGGACCTCTGGAGACCACCCAGTCCAACCCCCCTGCCCAGGCAGGGTCACCTGGAGCAGGTGACACAGGAACCAGGTGGGTCTGGAATATCTCCAGAGAGGGACACTCCACACCCTCCCCGGGCAGCTGTGCCAGTGCTCTGCCACCCTCAGTACAAAGAAGTTCTTGCTCATGATGAGGTGGAACTCCATGTGTTTCAGTTCATGGCCTTGCCCTCAACGTTTCACTCAGTATTAAACTGACACCTCCAGCAATTTCCACAAGAAACATTGACATGAGCTTCCTGCAGCACCCTGTATGCTCCAATCAGCTCTTGAATCAACAGAGAAATGGAATTGCACCGTTCCTGGGACAGGGGACAAAGCTGGCATGAGGGCTGGGAACCACCCACTCCTGTCTGCTGGAGGAAGGGCAGGGATGAGGAACCAGGGGAGATGCTCCACGGGATCTCTGCCACTTCTATGCTCAGGTCACACTTTTAACCAAAAAAAAAATCTCAGATCCAAAGCACTAACATTTTTTGTTACTTTTAATATGCTATTCCATTTTTAAATTTAAAAATGGAATTTTTAAAACCTTTATCCTCTTTCCCCAGTTCCATGGTTTATTCTCACCCTGCATTCTGTATTACCCACAGCCCAGGAGCTCCATGCTGGTTTCTTCAGCCTGTGTACTCACTCTCCAATTTGCAGGTGGGTTTAATACACACACTCGTATTTTCATTTCTTTTTTTGGTGCTTTTATTAATGGAGAAAATAACTTTTCAGCCTGGCTATTTGGATGTCTGCACTCTGAGTGCAAAAGCTGCCTCTTAACCAAAAACTCAGTCATGAAACACACACCACACCACGGAAATGCCACTCCCTGCAGTTCATTGTATCTATGGGTTTGATTCAGAATTAATGACATCTTAGTTTAAAATATGAACCTCTGCTAAGCTTCCACCCTGGGAAGAACAGGATATGACATCTATAAGCAAGTAAAACTAAAGGAGAAGACAATAAGTGATTTTTTCATGATCCAAACCCCTCCTGTGGTTACAGCACAACCTGCCTGGGGAAAGGAATCCTGTAATGGTTCAAAATGCCTGTATTTTAGGTCGGAAATTTCTTCCAGTTTTGCCTTGGAGGGAGCAGAGATAAATACCTCTGTGGAGCCACCAGGACAAAGATGCCAGCAAGGAATACCCAGAATTTTCCAAAAGATTTTGGACATGATTGGAAATCAGGTTCACTCAGGAAGAACCCAAGAAATAGGTCAGTAAAGTCCAAATAAAAAATATAATGCACATGGACACTCCAGTTTTTGCTTTGTAAGCATTTGGAGGCAATGATGTAGAATATCTATATGACAGGGCATCATGCAACTCTCATTAGCATGACTGCAAACACAGTTTCCATACTATAAAACATTTTTAAGGTATTATTCTCACAAAGCCCACTAGTTTCTGTGGCTGGCACTGAAGTCAAAAGAAGCTGAAGACATCTTGGAGAAAATCTGATTTTATCCAGAGACCTCTGTATAGAATTAAGATCTCATCTTCCAGCTAAGAGGCTTGGAAAAGTTTGGCTAAAAAAGAAAAAAAAATAAAGCTCATTGTCACATTGCCCCGGATTAATTTGCAAATTAATTTGCAAAAGTTACTCCGTAACTTGATGTAGGAAGGAAGCTCTTCTAAGTCCTCTGTAATGACATGGCACAGCAGGAAGATGAAGCTGGATTAATTTGCAAATTAAGCTTCCTTCCTACATCAAGTTCCAAAGTGCTACACACAGTTCTGTTACTCTCTGGTGCCAGAACGTAAAAGCTCATTACTTACATAATCACCATCATAAAACATTTAGCAAATAACTTATGCACCTACTGTACACAGCACTGAGCTCAATAAGAAAGTCAAGAGGATTTATTTCCTTTAAATATTACACTGGTTGCTGAAATAGCATTAAAAGCTTTTCAAGGCAACGGAGTAAGAGGTTGCCTTGTGGCTCTGTGTTTTGACTCGGACAGAATAAACATGAGAAATAAATTGAATTAGATCTGCCTGATATTTGTGGCTTCTGGGCTGCGGCTCCTCACTGATCACACTGGAGGACCCCAAGGGCTGGAGCACAGCACCTTGTGGGGTTCCCCCAGCACAGCCCAACTCCTTGCAATGCTCCCCTGCTTCCAAACTCACATCCATGCCTGTAAATGCAACACCAGGCAGTGGGAATGCCAACTCACAGCCTCAAAATGCAGCTTGCCAACAATGGGCACCAAAGCCACTTCGATTTAAATAAGTGCTGGGGGAAAATGCCCGCAGGCATTAATTATTGAGGAAGGATTCAGCTGGCCACTGCAAATTTCCACTTAAGACCAAAAAAATAACATATTTTCTTCTCTTTTTAAAGTAGTTCATTACCAGGAGGATGCAAAAGGAAGAAATACAGTGTAGAGTTGGGCACATCAAAACGCCACAGGAATTGGATTCAACTTTGACAAACACCCCCCTGGGGTGATTTTTAGGAGATTTTTTCCTCCCATTCAGGCCAGACTAGTTAGGAAGTTTCAGTATTACCTTTATTCAGCCCTCTCCTTTCTTTCATTTTCTGAATCACTCCAAACAGCCTTTCCAGTTCCTGTGTTTGAGGAGAGGTTTATACTTGCAGAGCCTGCTAATACAATGCAGCTGCCTCTTCCAGGCTGAAGAATCCCAGGATACTTAGTCATCCCTTCCATGCCTCTGGCCATCCACCCCCGTGGGCACCTCTGAAGCTTTTTGGATGTTGAACACACAACTGCACGCAACAGAGAAGCTGCAGGCACATCAAGGATGTCTCCAACAGCACCAAGAAATGCACAAATTGGAGGAGCTGGGCCTGACGGAATCTGAACAGCAGCCCCCGTGGCCAGTTCTGATCACCCTCTCCTTTGACACCCACCTGCAACATGGCCTTGGGCAAGTCATGTAACCTTCCCCTGCACAGGTTCAAACCAAATTATAATGATCTTCCTCCTAATGGTGAGGGAATTATCAATCCCATTCCTTCTTAAACAGCAGATGTGGCAGAAGTCTGGAAGATGCAGCCAAGCAGTGCTTTGCTGCCCTCCCCTCCTCCTGTGACTGTGTTTTTTCCTGGTAAGGAAAGCTCCTGTTACATCCTGGAGGATCCGTCTGCTGCTTCACTTATTGAAGAAAAATGGTTACTGGGGAACGAAATGACCTTACACATCTCTAGGGAATTTCTAGACATCTATTCTGCTGTTAATTCTCAACATCAAGTCTTGCTTTCTCAATTCATCATAAACAGTCTCCCTTTTTTAATGTTATTAATGGCTGTGAATTTCTATCTGCCACACAATTGAGCTTAAATGCTTCCAAGCTGCTTCTCCTCAGTTCATGAGCTTGGCCTGAAGCTGCCTGTACATTTTACCTTCCTCAGATGGGTCATCTGGATAGACTTGAGAGATGGGCTGATTGCAATGGGATGAAGTTCAGCAAGGCCAAGTGCAGGTCCTGCCCTTTGGCCACCCCAAGCCCTGCAGCGCTCCAGGCTGGGCACAGAGTGGCTGGAGAGCAGCCAGGCAGAAAGGGACCTGGGGGGACTGAGGGACAGGAAGCTCAACAGGAGCCACCAGTGTGCCCAGGTGGCCAAGAAGGCCAATGGGATCCTGGGCTGGATCAAAACTAACGTGGCCAGCAGGCCCAGGGCAGTGAGCCTTCCCCTGGACTCTGCCTTGGGGAGGCCACACCTTGAGTGTTGTGTT
>VWZD01000140.1:79651-103307 GCA_013396695.1 Sakesphorus luctuosus | reverse complement strand
ATTCTATGATTCTATGATCTCACAGCTCTGCTCATCTCCACTCTCTCCTACTGCAACAAACCTGGACCTGAGGAGGACCTCAGTGCATCCTGATGCTTCTCTTGGAAAGGAGAGTCTGGAATTAGCAGGAGTGGTGTTTTCTCAGCACTGCTCTCCTGATGGATGGCCAGGCACATCTCCCATCACGCTGTATCTGATTTTGCAATACCTTGAAGGAAGTTGGGCACCTGACTTACCTAAGAGACAGAAATCCTAATGGTACAAACAAGGATATGGATACTGAAATAATTTAGTCTGTTATTTTTTTTAAAGCTGCAAAGAATCATTCCCTTACAGAGAGGACAGGAATCAGCCACCTGATCTATTGTGCTTCCCCCACAGGAAGCACTGACCAGCATCAGTGCAAACAAGCAAGGAATATGCAGCACAGAACAAACCCCAAAGCAGAAAGGGGTTCTGAAGTCAGTCTTGGTATGGAAGTCTGAAAGAATTGGGATTGTTCAGCCTGGAGAAGAGAAGCTTTGAGGTGACCCAATTGTGGCCTTCCAGTGCCTGAAAGGAGCCAACACGAAACATGGAGAAAGACCATGGCCTGGAGGGACAGGACAAGGGGGAATGGCTTCCCACTGCCAGAGGGCAGAGTTAGATGGGATATTGGGAAGGAATTCTTCCCTGTGAGGGTGGGCAGGCCCTGGCACAGGTTGCCCAGAGAAGCTGTGGCTGCCCCATCCCTGGAAGTGTCCAAGACCAAGCTGGACAGGGCTTGGAGCAACCTGGGCTGGTGGAAGGTGTTGGAAGGGGGTGGAGCAAGATGGTCTTTAAGGTGCCTTCCAACCCAGGCCATTCTGTGATTCTGTGACAAGTCCTGAAACCCCTCAAGAATGCAGAGTTGCAGCAAGAAGATGGTTTTGCCCATGTGATAAAAGTTCTGTGCTCTCCCTTGGATGGGTGAGCTGAAAACCCAACAAACGAATACCAAATCCTACTGTTCATGTTGTCCTGTGCTGGCAAACATGTCCCCTGAGTACAAGGCAAAAGGATCAGAAAGCCACCAGTGAGAAAAGAAGGAATGGCACTGGCACAGAGACATGCCAATATGGAGGTGCCACAAAATTCATGACAAATCACACACAAATATTTGCAGGGAGGAAAAAAAAAAGAACTAAATTATATTTGGAGGAAGTCTGTGATTTTCTGCTGTTGGGAGAAATCTTCTCATCACGAGCTTAAACACTGAATCCATTTAAATGTAATTTAAACTCCCAATGAGGCTTTCAAGCCGATGTTTCCAAAGGCATACAAATGATTTCAGAGGATAAACTCGGATTCCACTAAGACAAGGCCAAGGCAACTGTGCTTGGTTTGCCAATACCTTTACCTGTAGGACAAGAAGCAGGAAGGGGCAATAGGTTTTAAGAAAGGAGGACACAGAGATGTTCAGAGAGGTGACACCAGGCAAAGACACTTGTTTCCCACCCCATTACCAGGGAGAACAAATATTTGCTTAATACAATTCACCCCAGCTGGGCCACTGCAAACACAATGGCCCTCAACTACCTGGCACGAGAAGCTTTCTGGTTATCAGCCTTTTGCCTAATCACAGATCTAATAGCTCCCTGTCTCCAAAGATTTTTATGAAGCCTTTAATTCACCCCAAATACTCTTTTAAAGCAGCTTACCTGCCTTACCAGTGCTTTAGGGGGTTATGGGAGAGGAAATAAAACCATAAACTTTGTTCCTTCAGGAGGAAAATACAGCTTTTCTAAAGAGAACAGTCATTCTCTAACATAATATCTAATGAGAAAGTTTATTTTTAGAAGCTTTCTGCACTGTAATAATTAGCTGAAGAGGATTTGGGGCACACAGCTTCAGGAATCCACATCCTGAGATAAAACTACATAACTCTGGAGCATCACAGGGCTGAGGGTCTTTACAATCATGTCACAAACATCTAGAGATCCTAAGCTGGAGAGAATTTAAAGCTTCACATTCACAATATTGGGTACAAGATGATAACAAAAAAACCCCAAGTTTACTTTCATTTGAGAACTATCTAAGCAGTTCTGAAAGATAAAGCAAATCCACTTGCTGGGGGAAGAAGAGTCTACTGGACAGTGGGAAATGCCACAACCACCTGCCTGGGCAGAAATTCCCATCCACCACATCTTTTACAATTCACATGATTCATCTTCCCTAAAAATAACCACTCCTCTTTAAACTCACACCAAGTCCTGTTGGCTTTCAGATGAACCACAAGAACTGGGAAATACACAATAAACCTCCTCACATAAACAAAAAGACCCAGGATATAAAATGCCACTTAGAACTACACATGTCTCACTGACACTGCCCATAGACAGAGCACACAGGAGATTTGGGGCTTGGGTTTTTTTAATCAAATAGGTTATGGCTATATTTCTTTCTGGCTTTCATTTTGCAGGTTTTTTCCCTTGGAGCTGAATTAGTTCTAGACTTTCTGGGGCTTTCCTCACAGAAGTTCTAATAAAGCAAAGACTGAAAAACTGAAACAAACAGTTTTATCCTTTGACTATTTTTAGAAGCCCATTTGAATTCTTATGTGCATATTTCAGTAACTAAAAGGGCAAGGGAGAGGGGAAAACATAATTTCTGATGTGTTCCAGCACTGCAAATGGAAGAATCTGAAGTGGATAGAAAGGGATAGGCAGGAGAGAAAAGGGAAGAAGCCAGGACTGAACAAAGGAGTAAGGAGAGGGAAGATGAGGAAAGATGAGAATCAAGGTACCCAGCTGTATGTACAGAAGGAAGATAACATGAAATACAAGGCCATAGGACAGGAGGAAAACACGATGGAAAACACAGCAGAGGTAACTGATTCACACCCAAATAAAGTTCAAGGAAAATTGCTTTTCAAAAGGAAGATTAACAAGGAGAAACCTGAACTGAATGAGGAACCACGGAACTGAGGTTTGGAGAGAGGCAGAGCAGAAGGAAGGCTCACAACTGAGACTACCAGACACTTCTGTGCATTCCCATGCCAGATGTTCTGTCTCCCTACATTTAGAAGAGACAATGGGATGAATCCTTTTACTGAACTGGCAGGGTACTTTATGTTTGATTACATGGTTTAAGAATTAAAGTTGCCCTGGCCAGTGCTAAATGTCTGAAAGTCCCTTTAAAGATTTCCACTGTAGCTGGTGAAAAGAATCATCTAGAGAGCTGCTGCTCTTCTCCCAAATATGCTGTGTGTGTTGTGATTTACTCTGCTGAACTGCAGAACCATGGTGGAAAAGTATAAAGTACCACAAAAAGTAATATCATAAAGTACCTCAAAAATTGCTACATATATATATATATATATAATATACTTTATTATTTACTATATATTATATTTATTATATACTATATATATATTCTGTGACTGAATGTGCAGCACCATCACCAGTCCCCAACAAGCTCTGAGCTCATTCTGCCTTTTCAAAAGACAAGCCAAAAGGTTGAGACAATAAATCACCCAGCCTGGAAAATTATTCCGGCTCACCAGTAAATGCAATGCTAAAATACACTGAAAATACAACAAATACAGGNTTTGAGAACTATCTAAGCAGTTTTGAAATATAAAGCAAATCCACTTGCTGGGGGAAGAAGAGTCTACTGGACAGTGGGAAATGCCACAACCACCTGCCTGGGCAGAAATTCCCATCCACCACATCTTTTACAATTCACATGATTCATCTTCCCTAAAAATAACCACTCCTCTTTAAACTCACACCAAGTCCTGTTGGCTTTCAGATGAACCACAAGAACTGGGAAATACACAATAAACCTCCTCACATAAACAAAAAGACCCAGGATATAAAATGCCACTTAGAACTACACATGTCTCACTGACACTGCCCATAGACAGAGCACACAGGAGATTTGGGGCTTGGTTTTTTTAATCAAATAGGTTATGGCTATATTTCTTTCTGGCTTTCATTTTGCAGGTTTTTTCCCTTGGAGCTGAATTAGTTCTAGACTTTCTGGGGCTTTCCTCACAGAAGTTCTAATAAAGCAAAGACTGAAAAACTGAAACAAACAGTTTTATCCTTTGACTATTTTTAGAAGCCCATTTGAATTCTTATGTGCATATTTCAGTAACTAAAAGGGCAAGGGAGAGGGGAAAACATAATTTCTGATGTGTTCCAGCACTGCAAATGGAAGAATCTGAAGTGGATAGAAAGGGATAGGCAGGAGAGAAAAGGGAAGAAGCCAGGACTGAACAAAGGAGTAAGGAGAGGGAAGATGAGGAAAGATGAGAATCAAGGTACCCAGCTGTATGTACAGAAGGAAGATAACATGAAATACAAGGCCATAGGACAGGAGGAAAACACGATGGAAAACACAGCAGAGGTAACTGATTCACACCCAAATAAAGTTCAAGGAAAATTGCTTTTCAAAAGGAAGATTAACAAGGAGAAACCTGAACTGAATGAGGAACCACAGAACTGAGGTTTGGAGAGAGGCAGAGCAGAAGGAAGGCTCACAACTGAGACTACCAGACACTTCTGTGCATTCCCATGCCAGATGTTCTGTCTCCCTACATTTAGAAGAGACAATGGGATGAATCCTTTTACTGAACTGGCAGGGTACTTTATGTTTGATTACATGGTTTAAGAATTAAAGTTGCCCTGGCCAGTGCTAAATGTCTGAAAGTCCCTTTAAAGATTTCCACTGTAGCTGGTGAAAAGAATCATCTAGAGAGCTGCTGCTCTTCTCCCAAATATGCTGTGTGTGTTGTGATTTACTCTGCTGAACTGCAGAACCATGGTGGAAAAGTATAAAGTACCACAAAAAGTAATATCATAAAGTACCTCAAAAATTGCTACATATATATATATATATATAATATACTTTATTATTTACTATATATTATATTTATTATATACTATATATATATTCTGTGACTGAATGTGCAGCACCATCACCAGTCCCCAACAAGCTCTGAGCTCATTCTGCCTTTTCAAAAGACAAGCCAAAAGGTTGAGACAATAAATCACCCAGCCTGGAAAATTATTCCGGCTCACCAGTAAATGCAATGCTAAAATACACTGAAAATACAACAAATACAGGAACATTCAGGGCCAGGTTGGATGGGGATTGGAGCAACCTGGTCTAGTCAAAGGTGTTCCTGCCCATGGAATGAGAGGAGCTTTAAGGTCCTTTCCAACACAAACCATTCTGGGATTCCGTGATCCTACAAAGTGGGTGAGGAACTGGTGGGCTGACAGGTCTCAAGGTTTCTGCAGAGATTGCTAAGAAGCTTAAAAGTGTACAAACAATTTGATTGCTGAAAAAAGAAATGGCAATGAAACCTGCTAATGGCACAAAGTCTGCCTGTGACACGCCAGTGAACAGACACTGAGCAAATGATCTGCTCAGTCCTTTCAAAACAACTGTGAGCCTTCGAACACTTTGTGAGAGCTGTGCAAACTCTACCCTGGGATATTGGCAGTGCTCCAGTAGCTAAAGGGGCTACAAGAGAGCTGGAGAGGGACTTTTCACAAGTGCATGGAGTGACAGGACAAGGGGGATGGCCTTCAGCTGAAGGAGGGAAGGTTTAGATGAGATATTAGGAAAAAGGTCTTTACTCAGAGGGTGGGCAGGACCTGGCACAGGTTGGGCAGAGAAGCTCTGGCTGCCGCATCCCTGGGAGTGTCCAAGGCCAGGTTGGAGCAACCTGGGCTAGTGGAAGGTGTCCCTGCCCATGGTAGAGTGTTCAACAAGATGGGCTTTGAGGTCCTTTCCAGCCCAAACCACTCCATGATTCTATCATCAATCCAGAGATTTCAACAAGTTTGAGAATTTCATCCTTACTCACTCAGGCATAACCCGCTCCTCATCAAAGCAGGGAGTGAATTATGGGATGGCAAGCACTCAAAGGCTGGCTTTCTTTCCAAAAGCTTTCCTGATTTATGCACTGAGAGCTTGTAAAGAGAGGGAGCTCAGGTGAGGAACACAGAGGGGTTTGCTGCACTGTCCCATCACACCTTGTACCTCAGACAGACAAGTGACACGATCACACCCCTGGCACACCCTCTGGTGCCTCGTGCTGTCTGACAGAGCTTACACAGAGCTCCTTCCTGGCACGGACACGAGGCCAGACAGACAAAATAACAGCCCTGCTGCACTGGATGAGTGGCTGAGGGGAAGATGGGAGTGCAGAAGCCACCAGGAAGGGAGAGCAGGACGTGGGATGTGCCTTCAGCCTGTGCAGGGAGCACTGGGAGCACTGGGAGCACTGGGAGCACTGCCATCTGCTGCAAGAGAGCTGAATGTCAGCGCTGTCACACAGAGCAGGAACAGAGAGCACAGCAGAGACCACCTCCTGGGATGCTCTGGGAAGCCCTGGCACTGGGGGCACTGGGCTTGGCAGCGCTGGGTTAATGGCTGGACTCGATTTTGGGGGGATTTTCCAGTCTTAACGATCCAATGATCATTTTGTGGCACTTTGACCTGCTGGAGCGAGTCCAGAGGAGAGACCAGGATGGGCAGAGGCTGGAGCAGCTCTGCTGGGAGGGAAGGCCGGGAGAGCTGGGATTGTTCAGAAGTTTTGGGGTGACCTAATTGTGACCTTCCAGTGCCTGAACGGAGACAAGAAAGACACAGAGAGACTATTTCCAAGGGCCTGGAGTGGCAGGACAAGGGGAATGGCTTCCCACTGCCAGAGGACAGGGTTAGATGGGATACTGGGAAGGAATCCTTCCCTGTGAGGGTGGGCAGGCCCTGGCACAGGTTGCCCAGAGAAGCTGTGGCTGCCCCATCCCTGGAAGTGCCCAAGGCCAGGTTGGACAGGGCTTGGAGCACCCTGGGCTGGTGGGAGGTGTCCCTGCCCATGGCAGGGGTGGCACGGGGTGGGTTTTAAGGTCCCTTCCAAGCCAAACCATCCTACGATCATCAGACTCCAGCATCTCCAGTCCCCAGGTCAGGCTCTGAAACTAAACATCTGTTTGCCTTCTGATACATTTATTTTTTGAAAAAACTTCTCTCATTAGCTATACGAAGTATAATATTTAATTTTTCAGACAGGGTCAAAGCAGCTTAGAATTTAAGGTGACTCCTTAACTCTGGATTTAAAAAAAAAAAAAAAAAAAAAACCAAACCAAAACCAAGCCCACCAGATGCTGCAGAATAAAAGTGATACCGCTCTAACCACATGAAAAATACTATCAGGATAGTTGCAAAAACAGTATTTCTAGTTCTGAAGGGCTGTACCATATAATCAAAGCTCTCTGAGAAAAACTGCCAGAGAAAAAACTTGTGCAGCCCCTCCCCTGTAACAAACCTATGACTGGGGGAAAAAAACCCCAACAAAACAATATTTGTAGAATTATGTTGGCAGATTAAAAAAAAAATCAGTGGAGTAGAATTACATTTTTTAAAATTATCAAGTTCCTGACCAAGCACTACCAACTGGGGACTAATTATCTTGATTCACAGCAGAAATCCCATCGATGCCCATGTAAGTGTATCTGGGACAGACTGATTGTGTTTATGGAAAAAATACCCAGGTGGCAAAGCACCCACAGCAGTAGCACCACTCACTGGGAAAGATGATACAGATCATGTCCTGGGCAGTGTTTAGCTCTGCCCTTTCATTATGTGTTGCATCATTGTTAATTCATGTCTGGTAAGGAACAAAGATTCAAAACGTCTTCAATCAACATACCTGAAGCACCTTCAGGTTACTGTGCAGAAGGTTCAGCCATTGGGATTGGAAACTAATTTTCCACAAATCTCTTCATTCTGTGGAATCATAGAATCATAGAATCGATCGGGTTGGAAAAGACCTCCAAGATCATCAAGTCCAACCCTTGATCCAACTCCAGTCCCTTTACCAGATCATGGCACTCAGTGCCACGGCCAAGCTCAGCTTAAAAACCTCCAGGGATGGGGAATCCACCCCCTCTCTGGGCAGCCCATTCCAATGCCTGATTATTCTCTCTGCAAAGAATTGTTTTCTGATCTCCAACTTCAATTTCCCCTGGCAGAGCTTGAGCCCCCCGTGCCCCCTTGTCCTATTGCTGAGTGCCTGGGAGAAGAGACCAACCCCCACCTGGCCACAACTTCCCTTCAGGCAGTTCCAGACAGTGTTGAGGTCACCTCTGAGCCTCCTCTTCTCCAGCACAAACACCCCCAGCTCCCTCAGCCTCTCCCCATAGGACTTGTGCTCCAGTCCCTTCACCAGCCTTGTTGCTCTTCTCTGGACCCGCTCCAGCACCTCAATAAAATTTGGATTTGTCACAAAGGCAACAGAAACCCATCAAGTGAGTGGTCCAGGCTTCCAGGGTATTAGATCTCTTCCCTGGATCAACTCCTGTATGTTTAAATAATCCAGAATAAGCAGCTAAATGTTATCACATTAATAGTAAATAACAGCAGTGCTTTTCAACTTAAAACAGCAACCCACAACAGGAAACATCTTCTGGAGGAATGAAATCCCCAGGAAAACCTTGTTACATTCCCGAGCACTCTGCTGATATCCTTCTGGCACAGGTTCTGGTCCTACAGAAACGTCTGACTGACCAGTTACTGAAGGGAAAATCAATTATAGCTCAATCCCTTCTGCAGGAACCTGGTCTGGTCTTTTCTCACCTGACTAAGCATAAGTCAGGAAAAAAAAACCAACCAAACAACCAAAAACAAAACAACACAAACCATAGAAAACCTTCCTGGTTATTTGGAAGCAATTCTTTCCAAAAATCATGCCCTGGACCTCAGCAGATGGTCTGCTCTTTTAGTTCATACATAATGCACCTGCCTCATTAAAACATGTTACTTTAGCTTTCCAACTTATGCCTTTGGCTGAAATCAGAGCCCAGCAGTGCCAGGGTATCCTCAACATGTGGAGAAGTTGCAGTTGACCTCCATGCTCATTTGCTTGGCATTAACACCTGCCCCTTTCTACACTCTCCTGTTGTGATTTACAGGAAGAGTATTAACACACAGGAATTCCCTTTGACAGTGTTTGAATTGAATTTAGCTCCCAGCCTTGAATAAGAAACAGATACAACAGCATTCAAATTGTAGAATGACTATAATGGGTATTTCATGGTTAGAAATATCCTAAAAACACACTCAAAACCAGCCACTTCAACAGGACTGAAAACTCTTCTTTCTATAAATAAAGATTTCACCTGTATGATGAAGAAAGACACCTTTGCAGCCATACATTTTCTATTAAAAAACAGCTTTTTAAGTTCAGAAAACACTGAAAGGCTGAAGCCTTCCTAGTCCAAGCCTCAGCCTGCAGCAGATTTTTGCAGTTGGGTAATAAAGCCTTTTAAAATATGGTTTATTATGGAAATACTGTCAGAGCCTTAATTAAAGTAGGCGCCACAACAGCAGAGCTGCTTACACAACAAATGGATTCTGCAGAGAGCACCAGGCACCCGCTGACCTCTGCACTGAGGGCTTTTATCTCAGCCCCTCCCCGTTCCAAATGATAAAGTCATGGGGATGAGATCACTCCCAAAATCCTGCTGCACACCCCACGGAGCACCAGGAGAGCTGAAACAGCAGCTCAGGGCCCCAGCAGTGGTTTGAAAGCCCCAGCAGTGGTTTGAAAGCCCCAGTGTAGCAGTTTTGGCTCTAGTCAGCACAGGTCCCCATTTAGGCCTCAGTTTTCAGCAGGCCTCAAAGGACGTGATGCAGATTAGAGGGGACAGGTATCATCTGACTTAAGCAGCCAAAGAGGTATTTCATATCATCTGACATCATTAGGAAGTGTCGAGGAGTATAACAAGCCAGGGAGGAAGAGGTTCTGTCTTTTCGGTCCATGCTTCGGACCAGGAGGGTTCCTACTCCCTGACTGCAGATATCAGGCCCTGCTGCCGGTCTGCGTGGCTGTTTACCTGGGGAAGTGAGCATATTCCTGTTAATTCCTTTTTCCCTCTTGCTGGGAGGTTTCCTTTGGAGAGGAGGTTTGGTTGGTTCAGAATTCTGCTTGTTAGCTGGGGCAACCTCGGTGAGCCTGTTGTTGTTTCCTGTCACTATGTGCTAGTTCATAGTTGGTGTTAAGCTTTCCACTTCTCTATACAAATACAAGAACTTCACCATGTCCAAAGCCTCATTTCTGTTTTTTTCCCTCACTCTCCTCTGGGAGTGGACCTTTTGACTAGGTACCAGGCAGTTGGCATTTTGCCAGCTTAAACTATAACACCCAGCAGTGGTTTGAAGGCCCCGGCAGTGGTTTCAATGCCCCGGCAGTGGTTTGAAAGCCCCAGCAGTGGTTTGAATGCCCCGGCAGTGGTTTGAAAGCCCCAGCAGTGGTTTGAATGCCCCAGCAGTGGTTTGAACGCCCCAGTGTGAACATCCCCTGCAGCAGAGCAAGGAATCGCTGCTGGCTGCAAAATGAGAAAAGGACCTTTAAACCAGACTGGCAGGGCTGAGATTGAATTCAGCTCTGCCACGCAGAGCCCAGGGAATTAACAATATTCCTGTCTTTTTGAAATTTTCATAGAGGGTGAAATCCTGGCCTCGCTGAAGTCCCCTGGGAAATTTTGTGGTTTCAGAGCCCAAGTTTTGCCTGATGGGAATTGGAGAGTCACCTGCTCATTTAGGGGGAAAAATGGAGGCTTTTAGAAAAATGAAGCTTAACGACAAGAAGTTGTTAAAAGCTGCTGAAATGGATCAAGATGGAGAAAGTCTGATAAACACAGAAACAACCTCGGTGTCCCTCCATCCAAGAAATTCCAAGTCTGCATGTGAAACACACTCAGTGTGAGCCGGAACGTTCCCAGGGCACAGTGTCTCCCACCCTTTAGAGCCCTCATTTCAGCATGTGCTCCATGTGTGTAGGTTTAATCCCACAGTTCCTTATCCTGAGGCAAACAGGATTCTTTCCCAGTCAATTATGGTAATTGCAAAAGCACTGGCCTGTCCCTGGGGAAGCTGTGGGAAGATCCTGCAGCCCCACGCCAGGGATTCCGGCCGCGTCCTCGGTGCCACCGCGGAGGAGGAAGGAGGCAAAGGGGCTTCTGCCTCCAGGTTTGAGGGATGCTGACTGTGCCAGCAGCCTGCTCGGAGGAAGAGGCTGAAAGTTCTTTAAATAGATGGTGTCCTTGGACACAGACACCTCTGAACTGGTTTTTTTTTCTGTTTGTTTTCCTTTCTCAGGCACAGTCTCCCCTCAATTTCTGCAAATGCCACCAGGCTACCAACAAATGTCCCCACTGCCAACTCCCTTTTGCATTTTCTCTTCCCCTCCAAAAAAAAAAAAAAGAGAGACATTAGGAGCGTGCAGGACATTGGATGGATTGTGATAAGAAATGCAGCCTCAAAAAGTATTCCTTTATACGCCTTGAACTGGGGGTTCTGCAGTGAAAGAAATGCAGTGGTAGCACATGCAAGGACCCCCCTGGAGGAACACGGAGACACAGGATTGAAAACCACGCCTGCAAATGAAAGGCTCGTGGACTGTGCTCCATCCAGCCCACGCAGAGAAGGCCAAGGAGGAGCTTAATCCCACAGGGATTGCCTAAGCATGGGAAACAAACATTTGAGAGAGGACTTTTCCCTCTGGCAGATGCACGACTAGTAAGATCTAGTGGCTAGCTAAAGCTCGGCTCATTTCAAGGCAGGACTCAAAGGGAGAAGTAAATCAATCAGAGGAAAGGAATGGAAGACCTCTTGGCCTTCCCAAAAGCTGAAAAAAATCCCAAGCCAGAGCAAACCCCTCTAAAACATACCAAGCATCGTTCGGATCATCCATCACTGAAAGTGTTTATGCCAAGACTGGATGTTTCTTTCCAGATTGGCCCCAATTAAAACAGTCTTATGGCCTGCAGGGGACTGTTTTATCTGGTCATAGTGGTCCCTCTGGGTTTTCTAATCTGTAATCTAATTTCCAAGCATGGAACAGCACTGCTGTGTACTCTCCTTGCTTCCATCCTTGGAAGTGTCATGCGGTGCAGGATGTGGTAAATAAAAGCACATAGCACTTATTTTTAAAGCTGGCTGGGATGAGATAGGGAGGAAAGACTATTTGTGGGTGGCTTAAATGAATGTACTATATTTAATTCACTGCATTCATCAGATGACACGGCAACAGGCACATAACAAGGATCAAACCATTCAGATTTACCGAGAAAACGCACTAATTCTACTTGTTTGGAATGAGTGAGGATGGCCTCTTCCTCAGCCAGCCATTTCATTTTCCATTCATCAGCTTCCCCCTGAAGCCTGGCAGTGAAATACACATTTATTCACATTGGCTTTGGTGACATCACATTTAAGAACACACCAAATCTCTCTGTGCCACTGACAAAGTCTGGTGTGTCAAATGGGAACGGGACTGAAAAATAACCATGTCAGAGCACAGTCTCTCAGCCCTGACGTGGCTCCAGCTTGCTTCCCATCACTTTTAATTCTTTGGGGGTTTGCCAGGGTGGAGATGGCCAAGTGGCTCTTTCAGTTGTGACTTCAACACGTGTCACACCTGGCAGGGCAGGGGCCAGGGCTGCCAAAAGCTTGGCTGAATCTCTATAATGAGTAATAATAAATCCACCTGGCCCAAGAATGCATTTTTTCAGGAGTGCCACAGTGTCCCTCCAATTCTCCACACAATCAACAGACAAAAGATGCTCCTGCGTGTTCCCTTGAAGAGAACCTCTGTAATTAGGCAGAAATTGGACTGGTACAAAGTCAGCTCAGTGGAAAACTGCAGGAGTGGGGAAATGATCAAAGTCATTTGGGAAAACAGACAAAACTAAACATTTGCTCATGTTTATCCAACAGGGCTCCAGAAAACAAACAGTAATGAACGTTTTAATAGTACATTTCACAGCCCAGATAAAAGCATACAAAAAAAATCTAATTCCAAATCTCGGGCAACTTATGAGTATAAATGAAAACACTCAGTACTGCTCTAAAATGAGCAGCCTCCTACTTTTTATATGATAAGCAAATCTCTGTTTATTAAATACCAAGTGGCCAATTTTCATTCCTCAAGAGTTGTATGGATAATTACTCTGAGTTTTTCTGGAAGGCAGCACTGCAGTGCTTGGGACAGACAGTCACTCTTTTAATCTGTTCTTGTCTGTACTTCATGAGCTTCTGAGTGGGAACTCCTTTAACATGGACATGAAAGGACTATACACACATAAAGAGCATATTCACAGCCAGACAAACAATAAACAGCTCAGTGAGGCCAGACTGTGATACTACAGCAAAGACTTGTCCAGAGTGTGTGTGCGTGTTATTTAAAAGTTCAAAAAGTCACATACATTTTTAACTGACCAAAACCACACATTATGAGTTCATTGCTGCTGAGTCTTCAGCTCAGTGGACTGCAGTAATAACCCAAGGTGAAGCTGATGATGTTCCATGTGTTTTTCTGCACGACAGATTTAAGCCTCACGCAGTTCTGTGACCAGAATTCTCACCCTTTACTCAGCCTGGGATTCCCATGAACTACAAACTTCCTCTGCCGTAACTAAGTGAAACTAAACACCAAAAACTATGCAAATCACTCCCCCAAAACATATCTCTGTGTCTCAGAAAAGGAAAATAGTGACTCCACTGCAGTTTAAATTTTACATAATTATTTTCTCTCACTTCAGTTGGCACAGGAGAGACAGAAACAGCCTGACTGGCTTTGTGGTTAAGTTGTGATGCATTTAGCAAATTTTCAGTGGATTTAAGGCCCTCTGTTCATGTTAAATATGAAATTCCACAGTTTTGAAAAAAATAGGAACTCCTGAAAATAGAGAAGGGCAAACAGAGCTGTTTAACCACCCTAAAACCCTGTTTAAAATACAGCCACTTTGTTAAGGAAGGAAAGGAAACAGGGATGCCAGCAGCACCCCCAGCATGTCTCCTCCAGCCAGGCAGGGCCATCAGCCCACGTAGGAACTCAGCTTATTTGCTCCCCCAAAACCTGAGACTCAGCTCAGCCAGGCAGGGCCTGGCCCTGGAAGCCTGACTGGAAAGGGATTTTTGTTTCTGTGGTCAGAGCGGAGGATTTGGGAAAGGCTCTGGAGATGGAGAAGGATTCCACCATCAGGGTGTTGAACAACCTCCCGGGGGAAACTCGGCTGGGCACTGGGTCAGGGCTCATTTGGTCCCTCTGTCTCAAAGAGTTCACACTCCTGGGGTATCTGAGCACAGTCTTGCTGGTCTCAGTGGGGTCTCAGTCCCCACCATGCCCCTGCATCCCATGTGGAGTCCCTGGAAAATGACCCAAGGAACCCTCGCTGTTGGCAACTGGCTGAATTTTTTGGTGGAGAACCCCTACCAAAACTCTTTCCCCTACACTTGTGAAGGAAAATGACCACCAAAACACAGCCTCTGATTTTATCCAGGCCTCCAGGGAGGAAGCAAATAGGGAAAAGTGGGAGCTGTTCCTGGTCTCTCTCAGTGCACACCTTTGTGCCACCTCTGGGAGCAGCATCACAGCTCCGTGGCTGTAGCATAGCCACAGTGGCACCTCCTCTGGATGATCAGACTCACTGAGATGGGAAAAGCCAAAAAAATCCTTGGCACCACCTCCCCAACAAGGGAAATGTGCTTCTAGTTGAACTAAGTGCCTCAGTGGACCAGGTTGCAAAGACAGCTCACCAATATGTATTTATACAGTCACCAACTTCCAAATCCAAGATATTAAATCCCCCAAGGAAACAAAATAACTGCTGAGTTTTATAAAACCATCCAGAGAAGTACCCAGTGATGCACAGTTTTAAGAGGGTACTCTGCTGCCACAGGTGACTGTGTGTCTTACAGAGGCATGGAGTCATGGAATGGGTTGGGTTGGAAGCGACCTTAAAGCTCAGCCTATTCCATCCCCTGCCATGGGCAGAGACACCTCCCACCAGCCCAGGTTGCTCCAAGCCCTGTCCAGCCTGGCCTTGGACACTCCCAGGGATGGGGCAGCCACAGCTTCTCTGGGCAACCTGTGCCAGGGCCTGCCCACCCTCAGAGACAACAATCCCTTCCCAATCTCCCATCTGTCCCTGCCCTCTGGCAGTGGGAAGACATTCTCCTTGTCCTGTCCCTCCATCCCTTGTCCCCAGTCCCTTTCCAGCTCTCCTGGAGCCCCTTTAGGCCCTGGAAGGAGCTCTCAGGTCTCCCTGGAGCATTCCCTTCTCCAGGTGAACACCCCCACCTCTCCCAGCCTGGTTCCAGAGCTTCTCCATCCCTCTCATCATCTTCNGCCACAGCTTCTCTGGGCAACCTGTGCCAGGGCCTGCCCACCCTCAGAGACAACAATCCCTTCCCAATCTCCCATCTGTCCCTGCCCTCTGGCAGTGGGAAGACATTCTCCTTGTCCTGTCCCTCCATCCCTTGTCCCCAGTCCCTTTCCAGCTCTCCTGGAGCCCCTTTAGGCCCTGGAAGGAGCTCTCAGGTCTCCCTGGAGCATTCCCTTCTCCAGGTGAACACCCCCACCTCTCCCAGCCTGGTTCCAGAGCTTCTCCATCCCTCTCATCATCTTCGTGCCTCCTCTGGACCTGCTCCAGCAGCTCCACATTTCTTGTGCTGAGAACCCCCGACACAGACACAGTACTCTGAAAAGTGCACAAACCTAAAGCATTCCTGAAGCTACTGTAAATCATAGAATCATAGAATCACAGAATCATAGAATGGATTGGGTTGGAAAAGACCTCCCAGAACATCAAGTCCAACCCTTGGGCCAACTCCAGTCCCTTTACCACATCATGGCACTCAGTGCCACGGCCAAGCTCACTTCAAAAACCTCCAGGGATGGGGAATCCACCCCCTCTCTGGGCAGCCCATTCCAATGCCTGAGCACTCTCTCTGCAAAGAACTTTTTTCTCATCTCCAACTTCAATTTCCCCTGGCAGAGCTTGAGCCCCCCGTGCCCCCTTGTCCTATTGCTGAGTGCCTGGGAGAAGAGACCAACCCCCACCTGGCCACAACTTCCCTTCAGGCACTTCCAGACAGTGCTGAGGTCACCTCTCAGCCTCCTCTTCTCCAGCACAAACACCCCCAGCTCCCTCAGCCTCTCCCCACAGCACTTGTGCTCCACTCCCTTCTCCAGCCTCGTTGCTCTTCTCTGGCCCCGCTCCAGCCCCTCAATCTCTTGCCTCAACTGAGGGGCCCATATCAACCAGGCTTAACAAGAATAGTTCAGAAAAAAATTAAAAGTACTAGAAATTGGGAGGTTTTGCACAGCTTCCAGAATGCTTAATCCCCTGTGCTGCTTGTGCATGAGAAGGAAATACAACATTCTCTTCATCTTTCTAAAAAACAGTTTGAGGAAGTCACAAATCATCAGGCAAGCATCTCCCAACCTTGCACAAGACTCCTAATCCGAATACAATCGATGACTCACGATTTGTAGCCTCAGTAAAGTGAAACTGCTGACACCAAACTCAGTGCCAAGGGTGAGCTGGCATGATAATTATGCACACTTACTTTCAGCTGGCCAAATGCCTCCCAAAAATAGAACCAGAGATATGAGGTCTAATTAGAAGTGTCTGAATTGCCAAGGTTCCTGTATTTAATAAGAAAAAAAAAAGCTATTGATGAGATTTCAGCAGATGGTTTCCATTCCACTACAAGTATTCTAGGACAATATTCAGATTATTAACACTGAGCTTAATGACTGGCCCCATGAAGAACTTCCTACCTGGCAGTTTTGTCTTCTGTTCAGAGTGGGAGATTTACAACAGATTAATTAGCTCTTAGGAGAAGATGTTTTAGGTGCACTGCAATGAATGCACACCTCACAGCCACCTCCAAGGAGAACATACATCCTGCACTGAGAGGTTCTGGAGCACAATCCAGTGTGGTAATGACCAATTAATTAGCATGCATTTGTAAATGCTGAAATTTAGAGCTGGCCAGATTACTCCTAACCACACCTGTGCAGCACTGGCTTTACCTCCTACACCACAAAAACAATCCTGAGAAAGGGCCCAACTGCACATGAAATCAGCAAAAGAAGGATTTGGGAGTCAACACAAGTCCAAACTGAGTCCTTCAGTGCTAACTCCCTTTTTCCTTGTGTCTCTGCTTTGCATCCTTCTGCATTAAAAATGCTGAATTTCATCTCCTTAGTTTTTTTAGATCCTCAGGGCTCCTCTTTCCAGAAGTCCACATCCCTCCTGCTATTGCCTTTCTGACCCGGGCTCACAATGACTGGGAATCAGCTGGCATTTTCCCTGCTTTTTGTAGCATCTCAGAATACTCCAGGATGAGCCACAGGCTGGGATACATCACCCTTCCAGCGCCTAAAGAGGACTCACAGGAAAGCTGGAGAGGGACTTGGGACAAGGGCGTGTAGTGGCAAGACAAGGGGAATGGCTTCCCACTGCCAGAAGGCAGAGTTAGATGGGATATTGGGGAGAAATCCTTCCCTGTGAGGGTGGGCAGGCCCTGGCACAGGTGCCCAGAGAAGCTGTGGCTGCCCCATCCCTGGGAGTGTCCAAGGCCAGGCTGGACAGGGCTTGGAGCAACCTGGGCTGGTGGGAGGTGTCCCTGCTCATGGCAGGGGGTGGGACTGGATGATCTTCAAGGTCCTTTCCAACCCAACCCATCCTGTGACTCTCCTGTATTGCTGATTAAAGTTCTGAGCAAAACCCAAGGCTGTTCTGTGTGTCCTGCTCACCAACACACCTGCCCTTCCCTTTGCTAAGCCCTGGCCACGCTGATGCCCACACACAAAGCCACCACAGACCTGTGGGATGCTCAGAGTGTGTTTCACATGTTGATGGGAACCTCACACAGCAGTGACTGGGAGCCCAAGGCAGCAGTCTGGAGGCTACACAGTTCATTCCTCAAAAAAATTATGAAAATTACAAAGCTGAGAGCAGTAAAAGCTGTTAGTCAGCACAACAGCCTTCCACAGCACTGCCCCTTTCAGAAATCCAGCTCCTGTTTCAGGAAGAACACCTGGCCAACCATCCAGGAGCCATCCTGCAGGCACCTGCATGCACAGCTTCATCTGAGACAGACAGCAAGGCAAAAAGGGGAGCACAAAACCTTCCATTCCCTGGAGGGGCTCGTTAAGAGCAGCCCCTGTGCAACACTCAGCTCAGTTCTTCAGGCCCTCCAAAGCTCAGTGAGCCCTTTGATTTAGTGCTTCCTCACAGATCCCTGTTCCCTACAGCCTAAAATGCTCACCAAGTGCTAAAACTTCATCAAGTGGCAGAAAACAGCATTTGCACTGCCCTGAAATGACCATTTTTACACCCCAAAATGAAGCATTTTTGGTACCTACCGAAAAGCAACGTTCACTCTGATTTCCCCAAAGGGACAAAAAAAAAAAAAAGCAAGAAAAGACATTTTTAGATCCTACAAAAATACAAAGAACTGATATAACCAACGAGGAAGTGTGGCTTGTGTGCACTGCTATTAATCTATCTAGACTGAACAATATATATATTTTTTTGATTTCACTCTTCCGCCTCCACTTTTTGTTTGCTGCTGAGGACAGATAAGTGCTCCTGGCAGTATCTTGGCACAGGCATTTCACTGAACAGTAGCTATTGTAATAGCGAAAAAAAAAAAATAAAACCTCTCAGTCCCTCAGCTTTTGAGAATTTAACTTTGGGCCCATTAACCAGGTTCATGTTGAAAAAAACCCCAACTATTTACAGGACAACAATAAGCATTTCCTCTGCAGAACATGGCAGTTTAAAATTCTGATTAAATTCCGGAAGCTTCTGCCAATTCCAGGCTATGGAGGCAAATAATAGCCAGGACAAAGAATCCCACTCCTGGAAGTGCCAGGGTATGTGTGATGGGAAATGTGGGAGGGTGAGACACAGGGAGTGCCATGGGCAAGCTCAAAGGCTGTGCTGGAGACTGCTCAAGGACTGGATATAAAAAGGAGTTTTGCTTCCAGGTGGCATTTGGGAGAAGGACATTGAGCACACATGAAACATGACCCATGATTCTGACACCAAGCAGCAAAAGCTGATTCAATTTCCTACCTATGGAAAGCTTAGTGGAAGGTGTCCCTGGGTTAGAACTAGATGGTCTTCAAGATCCCTTTTCAATCCACACCATTCCATGATTTTGCAAATGTGGGGTCATGGTTGTCCAGCACTGGCAGCATCAAAATCCCCTCCTTGGGAAGGAGGGGCTGGAACAACCCCAGTGCTAAACCATTCCCAGGGTGGCTCAGGCTCTGCTTTACACCTGACCACAGAAAGCCAGACTGGCACCTGGGGGAGTCCCCAGCACAGGTCTGGGAGCCTGGGAGGTCTCAGTCAACTACAGCAATCCATAAAGGAAAACAAAAACAAACAAACAAAAACCAAAAACAAAACAAAACCAAACAACAACAACAAAAAAAACCCCACAAAACAAAACAAAAAAAAGGACATTCTGATGGAAACATCTTCCCTGTACTGGAAATCCACGAGGGACTGAGAGGCTGAGATTATGAAATGAAGAGGGACATCTTGCCTTACCAAGGTGAAGAACAAAAAAAACCCAATCAACCAGCAGCTCCCACATTAGGAGTTTTCACATAGAAAAAAAAAGACAGCAGGACTTGCTCATCCTAGTAAATATTCCAAATTACAGTGTGTATGTTTTCTTTTTAAAGGGATTTTTCAAATCAGTTCACAGCTCTGCCATCTTTTGTACCAGTTTTCTCAGGGCCACTAAATTAGCCTTTTTATTTACTCTGAAGTGTCTTTTTAGGGAAGATTTAGAACTGTGCCAAGAAATAAAAGTGCTAAATCTTCTCAGACATGAAGGTATCTTAAATAACTGTGTCGCTGTGCCTTTGATCATTTGAGGGTATTAGCTGTTGAGAGAAGTCATACCCTCTATTAGTTCAGCAGATCCTGCACAGACAAAACAGACACTTTGATGCTCACTAACCTTGCTTGCCTTTATCAAGTCTGAAATAGAAGCTGTAATTGCCAAACTAAGTACTAATTGAGAGCAATTGCTCCGACTGTAACTTGATTATGTTAATCAAGTAACAGTTTGAGGGGGGGAAAAAAGAGCTGGTTGATAGTAATTATCTTTTTCTTCTGCAAGACTAATACAGGCATCATCTTCCTCTATGTTAAACCTGGTTTTCACCAAGGCATCCACTACATTTTCCTTCCAACTGACTGAAATACAGCTGTGCCTCAGGGGCAGGAGGTGACACAGGCAGGTTTAGGAGGACACAGCCCCTGGACTGTAATTTAGCTACTTGTTTTCTAGAGGCAAAAAAAGAAAAGAGAAAAAAAGTCAGCATTTTTTTCATCCTCACCTTCAGCAGGATTTATTTATTCCCTTACTAGTCTCAGTAGCTCTGTAAAACTCACCTCCTTCCTCCTTGCCTGCATAAAGGCAACTGCATCCTTCAACACTCATTATGATTGAAGGCTGAGGCAAAATCTAGTCCTGATAAAAGAGCCAGTGGAAATTCTGTTATCAGCTTGGAGCTGAACAAACTGCTGGATCCAGGACCCTCTTGCTTTGCTGGTGATCAAGCTGTGACACTCCTGTTGTAAAAGCAAGTTTCATTTTTCTAAACACTTCTCCGGGACCCTCTTACCCCCACTCCATCACTGTTCTGGGAAGGCAAGAAGTGCTGCATATTCCTGTAAATATCCAGCACAAACCAGTAAATCCTTCTGGCTTTTCCCAGATGCTCAAATTTTCCATCAGTTTTAACCAGCAGCATTTTTTCTGCTGACTACTTCTCACTTCTTCCTCCTATTCCCGAGTTCAGGGATTCCATATTTTATTTCCTCTTTCTTTCTGCTGGGACTTTTTTTTTTACATGGATAGTCCCTGAATTTTGGGTTTGTTTTGTTTTTTTTTTCATTTACCAAAGTTCTCATAAGATCATTACCTAAACCCAGGAACTCATAGTTACTCACTCAGTGTCGTCTCCTACCAACTTCCTCTCAAATATTCCCTCTGCAACCAAAAGCAACTCAACTTAAAATTAATTTCTGTGTAAAACAAACTCCTCAGTTGCAGCTGAACATGTCTCAAACCTTGCAGTGCATGTTTTCAGGGAAGGACATGCTAAAAAACATGAAGAAGTGACAAAGAGGTAAGGAAAAGGTTCAAAATACCTTCCCACAGGAACACACACCTTGGGTTTTTATTGCAGTCCAAAACAGCCCTTGCTTTTTGATTCAAAGATCTTCAGTCAGCTTGGCCTATCAGTAGCATGAGCAATAATTCTTATTAAATCCAACTAACAATGGGGAAAAAAACCACTCCAAGTGTAGATTTTCCTAGAGCCAAACATATAAATATTCTAAAGCTGCAAGCAGATTGTAACAAAAGAAGCTGAGGGGCCACAAGTTCCAAAAGAAACGGATAAAGTCCTCAAGACCCCATTAAAATCTCCCCTGGGAATAATTTGCAACCTGCTCTCCTTGCTGCAGACATTGGATGAAGCACCTCAGTGCAACCCTTAACCCAGGGGTTTATTCCCCATGGGTTTCCCTGTCTCCCTCCCCTTGGCAGGGATTCAACAGGAGTGCTCTGGAAGGATTTCACTGATCCCAGCAGCACCCAAATTCCCCAGCAGCCTGGCTGCTGAGGGAGCAGCACGCAGCACCACGCTCTCCCAGGGCACAGTTTGGGCTCTTCCTGACAGATGGCAGCTTCTCCCATCCTCTGGCAGCTGGATGGCACCCACAGGGTGTCCTCTGCCCCTTCCCTCATTTCACACTCACACACTTATCCAATCTACTGTAATTGCCGCTGGCTTTAATGCCAGGCAACACCACAATCAATTTTTAGCAGTGTTACACAAGATTCCAGTGGTATTTCCTCACACTGGCTCCAGGCACATTGTCACATCCATGTTATACAGCCTTTTTCATGGATCATATCCTGTTATTAGCAGAACACCCTCTTGGCTGCAAACCTGCATCCCTCAGATGTGTTCCACGGAGTTGCCAAGCTGCATTTCCAAGCAATCAGACAGGGAATTAGGCACCTCAAAAATAACACTCTGTTATTACTCATCACCTTGGGAGATGAGACGCTTTGGGCTCGTGAAAGCTGAGCATTGTCTTCCACTTCCCTCTTTCATAAAAGCTGCTTTAGGTGCAGGAGACAAAACCTGCAGGCACGTGACAGTCAATGTGATGGCTGAGAGGGAGAACTGCAACAACAGAGCTCAGAAAATGCGTGCAGGAGCATGTGTGCTAAACCATATTGGAAAAAAAAGAAAGAAGCGACCCAGAACAAACCAAAAAAACCTCAAATCCAACAAAAAAGGGTCCAGGGGAAAACTTCAGAGTCAAAACTGGAACTACAAATGGAGGGTATCAACTTTTCTGTAGCTGCCTGTTGTTCTAGAGTGTGACTCAGCAGAACAGAGGCTTTTGCCTTGGTGGAGGAATAGAGTCCATATTGCAGAGGAAGTGGCAAAAATCCCTGGAATCATAGAATGGATTGGGTTGGAAAAACCTCTGAGATCAACAAGTCCAACCCTTGGGCCAACTCCAGTCCCTTTACCCAGACCATGGCACTCAGTGCCACGGCCAAGCTCACCTTAAAAACCTCCAGGGATGGGGAATCCACCCCCTCTCTGGGCAGCCCATTCCAATGCCTGAGCACTCTCTCTGCAAAGAAGTTTTTTCTGCTCTCCAACTTCAATTTCCCCTGGCAGAGCTTGAGCCCCCCGTGCCCCCTTGTCCTATTGCTGAGTGCCTGGGAGAAGAGACCAACCCCCACCTGGCCAGAACTTCCCTTCAGGGAGTTCCAGACAGTGCTGAGGTCACCTCTCAGCCTCCTCTTCTCCAGCACAAACACCCCCAGCTCCCTCAGCCTCTCCCCACAGCACTTGTGCTCCACTCCCTTCTCCAGTCTCGTTGCTCTTCTCTGGCCCCGCTCCAGCCCCTCAATCTCTTGCCTCAACTCAGGGGCCCAGAACTCAACACAACACTCAAGGTGTGGCCTCCCCAAGGCAGAGTACAGGGGACTGTAGTTTCCATTTGTGTTCATGGGGATACCCCACAGAGTCCCTCCCTTTATGGGGATTGCAAATCATGACCCTGCTCCACATGAGCTGATGAGCCCAGGGTAAGACTCCAGTTTTCCTGGAATCATGGAGAGGCAGCCAATGAAAAAAGGGGAATTTATAGGGAAAAAACCCTACATGAGTGAGACGGTCATAGCTGAGACCATTTTGTTTTGTACTGCATTTAATAAATCTGCCAATACCTGTATTTAGGAACTGCAATGGAAAGAACACCCTGCAGACACAGGGACATGACAAAGTCTGTGCTACCACCATGACCCAACGCTGTGGAACAGCCCCCACCAAAAAAGGTCAGCAGGTTTAAGACCAACATCTATATTTGAAATGCTTGTACTTCCCTTTTTACACCAGATCTGTCACATGTGTAAATGTTACAGGAGGCTGAAAGGGGAACATGGACAAAGAGTTTTTAAATCATCAATTAAAAAAAAATAGTTTTAACAGTTCCAAGAGATGCTCTGAATCACTTGGATGTGATCAGAGCAAGAGGCTGCAGTTTATTAACACTTTGAAGTTAAACATCACACAGCAGAAAAAACAAGCAATATGTTCATTCCAGGACAGATTTCTCTGTTCCTGCACACATCACAGTATCTGTGTTTGGACTCATTTCTGCCACTCTTCCTCTCCAGCCATGTCCATACCATCAATCATCAGTGAGTTTTCTGATGGAAATTCTACATCCACAAACCACGTGCTACCATACAAAGCAGC
>VWZD01000140.1:61243-79587 GCA_013396695.1 Sakesphorus luctuosus | reverse complement strand
CCATGTAAAAGGTGATTTTCTTTGTTTTGGTGAAACCGTGTTTATCCCCAGTCAGATAAAACAAATCTCCACTCCCTTCCATGCCCTTTTTCCATCTTCCTTCACAAAGGATAAGGGGGCACAGGCTCAAGCTCTGCCAGGGGAAATTGAAGTTGGAGAGCAGAACAAAATTCTTTGCAGAGAGAGTGCTCAGGCATTGGAATGGGCTGCCCAGAGAGGGGGTGGATTCCCCATCCCTGGAGGTTTTTAACCTGAGCTTGGCCGTGGCACTGAGTGCCATGATGTGGTAAAGGGACTGGAGTTGGCCCAAGGGTTGGACTTGATGATCTCGGAGGTCTTTTCCAACCCAATCCATTTTATGATTCTATCCTGAGTGCACAGACTCACCTGCAGAGCGAATGAGCAGGAGGGTGTTCCACGAGCAAACCCTGTCTGGGAACATCCCGGCTGTGAAACAAATTCCAAATAAACCCAAATGCTCTCAGAAGGGAGTTTCTTCTCTGCCCTTTTGCTGCACGGTGGGACAGCCCCCAAGGCAGGAGTGAGGGACTGCAAACACACCTACACAGAGGTCTGTTGAGAAACTGGTAGAAACCACAAAATTTCTCAATGTGAGAAGAATTAAGAAGAATTCTGATTTGGCTTTATGTCTTCTCTTCTCCCTTGAAACAGTGGTGTCAGCTGGTACCTGTCTTTTTTTAGTGTCCAGTACCTCAAAGACTTTCACAGCATACACCTCATGATGATGGGGGAGGGAAAACTCAAACAAACATCAAGCCACTGTGCTGGTAAAAATAACTTAATTAACAAGAGATTTAACCTAGAGCTGGTTAGAAAGGTCTGCAGTTTGTCCTACCAGTTAAAACTTTAATGATGCACATGTGGCACTCCCCAGCTATGAAGCCAAACAAGCCTTTGTAACATTTTGTAAAATATGCCTCTGATGTACCATGGTAATAAGTTTCTTTTACTGAAACTATGTTCTTCTTTTTCCTTCCTTCTTTTCTGCTAAAATATGTACTTTGGTGACAAAGGAAGGCTAAGACAGAACGTGGTGACCAAAGATAAACTACCTCATTTCTCTCTCGTATCATGACTTCTTTTAGTGATCTAAAACACACCAAAGGGGAAGTACCACAACTTTTCTCAGTTCTGGGTCATAAAATGATTTCTCCCATGGGCAGTTCTCTTCCCTTGGCTTGTCTTAGGGATTATGCAGACACAGGAAGCCCACTCTGTGTTTCCATCATGGCATTTCCCTCCTGTGCTTTGGTATCTCACCTGCTGCTCACATTGCTCTTAATAAAAGGGGCAAATCCAAAAGCAGCACTTTCCAATGTTGCAGTTGGGTAACAATGGAAAAATTAGTATTTGGAATGCAAAGCAGCAAACCTGAGTCAGATTATTGAAAGGTGTGAGAAGGGGAGAGGGAAACACCTCAGGGAGCCTGACAACAAACTGGCACAGCACTACATGGGGGGAAGTGCTTCTGCAGATTAATACTAATATATTTAGCAAATGCTAATGAGCTCACAGCATCTTTCATCATGGGAAGGGGCCCACAAGGAAGCTGGAGAGGGAATGTTCATCAGGTGCTGTGGTGACAGGACAAGGGGAATGGCTTCCCACTGACACAGGGGAGGGTCAGATGGGATACTGGGAAGGAATTCTCCCCCGGGAGGGTGGGCAGAGCCTGGGACAGGCTGCCCAGAGAAGCTGTGGCTGCCCCATCCCTGGGAGTGTCCAAGGCCAGGTTGGACAGGGCTTGGAGCAACCTGGGCTGGTGGGAGGTGTCCCTGCCCATGGCAGGGGTGGCACTGGATGGGCTTTAAAGTTCCTTCCAACCCAACCAATTATAGAATCACAGAATCATAGAATGGATTGGGTTGGAAAAGACCTCCGAGATCATCAAGTCCAACCCTTGGGCCAACTCCAGTCCCTTTACCAGATCATGGCACTCAGTGCCACGGCCAAGCTCAGCTGAAAAACCTCCAGGGATGGTGAATCCACCCCCTCTCTGGGCAGCCCATTCCAATGCCTGAGCACTCTCTCTGTGCTCCATCATCTATAACCAAGTTGGCTGGCAGAGCCGGGCAGCAGAGAAGCACCAGACAGGCTTTCTTGCCTCAGACCTGAGTCCTCCTCAGGCCTTCCTGTGCCACCCCCAGTGTTTATCTGTGTGGTCAGCTGTGACTCCCACGGGCACAGCCTGAGATGCTGATAAAGACAAGGTGAGCTTCCCCCTGGGCTGCAACTGTGCTCTGCACAAACCACAGTCACACTCCACACTGCACAGGCACGTGTCCTGACAGCTCTGGTTGGTACATGACTAAGTTTCCATTAATAACAGGGATTTTTGCTTGTTTTTCAAGCAGCTTCCTTGCCCAGTGTTCAGATAAAGCTAAAAAAATCAGCACCAGAAAGGAGTGTGAAATGGCTAAAAGAAATAAAATTAAATCAAAGCTGTGAACATTTTTAATGCCTCACCTACAATCACAACAGGGTTTTATGTGGCTTCAACTGGATCACAAGTTCTTACCTGGTTTACTTCTTTTGTTTTATCCCACATTCTTTCTTTTTGCATCCTGTCTCTCACCTCACAACTTTCCAAAGGATTTAGACATGCAGAGCACATGTTCTGAATGCACAGATAAATTAAACAAGCTGTACCTGAATGCAAATGGCCTCTCCCTGCCCTAATTTATCCCACTTTCATAAATCAGACACACAGTCAGGTACACAACTTAAAAACCTGGTTCTCCAGTCACTTGGTTAACTTGTAAGAAGGTGAATCTCTGCTCAAAATGTGACAGAGCTGGGGGGAAAAAATAAAGGTCCATTGAAAGTTATTGACAGATCAGCTGCAACCTACCAGAGGCTGGGAAAAATACCAGATGGAATAAAAAAAAAAAAAAGAAAAACAAAATCCTTGCTAGTAGTGCATCATACCAAATGCTGTACTCAAAGCCAAACTCTCCCCTCCTCCTGCTACGAGACACCATTTCTTGGGCCCTTGTTTATCAATGGTGACTGTAGACTCCAAAAGCTAAATCTGACAAAGACCAAAAAAAAACCACAGCAGAAATACTGATGTCATAAAACACTGCCCAGATTTATCTGCCTTGCAAATTCTATTAAAAAAAATGCAGGTACTCACTGAAAATTGAAGCTTAAAAGCCCAGGCATTGTCATTAATGCCCAGTGCCTTGACATTTGACTTTACAGTAAAATGCAAGCACTGCTGGGATGAGCCAGAATAAAAGTGGGGAGATAAGATGTCTGTCTAAAAGAATAAACACTGACTCAAAACAAGCCAAATACCGATGTCTCTCACTGCCTATGAACACACACAGATCAGCAGCACAGTTGCACTGCCAGAAGACTTAGGAAGGCTTAAAAACCACAGAGCCAAACCCCTTCAAACCAGCCTGAATACAAACCCCAGCTCAGGCTTAAAATCCCACTTAGACTGGCTCCAAAAGCCAGGCTACTACACTTTTTGAGCCATTTTCCTTAACAAACCCCCAGCTGGAAGTGCTCAAAGGCTTCTTCCCCATGGGATTACTGTGGCATTTTACCACCTCCTAAGGGTTTAAAAAAGAAAGAACTGATGTGTCACATTTATTTCCCAAATACCTGGTGGTGTTTCAGCAGCTGAAGCAGCAAACAGGGCATAGAATCACAGAATCATAGAATGGATTGGGCTGGAAAAGACCTCCGAGATCATCAAGTCCAACCCTTGGGCCAACTCCAGTCCCTTTACCAGATCATGGCACTCAGTGCCACGGCCAATTTGTGTTTAAAAACCTCCAGGGATGGGGAATCCACCCCCTCTCTGGGCAGCCCATTCCAATCCCTCAGCACTCTCTCTGCAAAGAAGTTTTTTCTCATCTCCAACTTCAATTTCCCCTGGCAGAGCTTGAGCCCCCCGTGCCCCCTTGTCCTATTGCTGAGTGCCTGGGAGAAGAGACCAACCCCCACCTGGCCAGAACTTCCCTTCAGGCAGTTCCAGACAGTGCTGAGGTCACCTCTCAGCCTCCTCTTCTCCAGCACAAACACCCCCAGCTCCCTCAGCCTCTCCCCACAGCACTTGTGCTCCACTCCCTTCTCCAGCCTCGTTGCTCTTCTCTGGCCCCGCTCCAGCCCCTCAATCTCTTTCCTCAACTGAGGGGTCCAGAACTGAACACAACACTCAAGGTGTGGCCTCCCCAAGGCAGAGTCCAGGGGAAGGCTCACTGCCCTGGGCCTGCTGGCCACGCTAAAATCATAATTAGAGAAGGGAGAGCAGGAAAAAAAACCACACTAAAGAACCAAGGGGGACAAACTAGGAAGAGCTGAAGTTTAAAAAGCACTACCTCTTGCTTGCCATAATTATGATTTTCCCCAATATTTTAAGCAGGACACAAATGAGACTAGAATGCCTCCTTGGGAGCATTTTGACAGCACCAGGGATGTGTCATTTCTTAGTTTACCTCTTTGCAAGGATACAGATGCTGCTGTTGCCAGGCTCCTGCAGCACAGGCAGGAGGCAGAGTCACACTGACATCTAAAGGTGTCTGTTTGCTTAGGAAATGTCTGCAAAGGGGACAGCACCCTGTACAGTGCTAACCAAGATGAAGAAATGTCAATTTTTACACCCAGAAGGAGACAAATTGTCCCTCTCACTCACACATGATATCCCTCCATCCCTACCACAAAGGTGTGGTAAGCTACAAATGAAAGGGAATACTGACATATAAAATACTAAAAATCACCAGAAATTTGTATCTCTGAAGTTTAAGCAAGGATTGGACTTGATAAATGACATGATCTAAAATATAAATAAGGCAAAGGACACTGAGGGACCAGGAATGTCAGTTTAGTCAGTACTGAATTCTTCCAAGGAGTGTCCCAGGCCAGGTTGGATGAGGCTCTGAGCAACCTGGGCTAGTGGAAGGTGTCCCTGCCCCTGGCAGGGGATTGGAACAAGGTGGTCTTCAAGGTCCCTTCCAACCCAAACCACTCTATGATCATTTGCAGACAAAACCCAAATTTGAGGCAGATCTCCTTCTTTCAGTGAGAATTACATGGCATTTTCTTCAGAGTAGAAAATTAAGCTCTTACTTAAACAGTCCTATCTTAGAGAAATAAGCACAAGTGCTGTGGGGAGAGGCTGAGGGAGCTGGGGGTGTTTGTGCTGGAGAAGAGGAGGCTCAGAGGTGACCTCAGCACTGTCTGGAACTGCCTGAAGGGAAGTTCTGGCCAGGTGGGGGTTGGTCTCTTCTCCCAGGCACTCAGCAATAGGACAAGGGGGCACGGGGGGCTCAAGCTCTGCCAGGGGAAATTGAAGTTGGAGATGAGAAAAAACTTCTTTGCAGAGAGAGTGCTCAGGCATTGGAATGGGCTGCCCAGAGAGGGGGTGGATTCCCCATCCCTGGAGGTTTTTCAAGTGAGCTTGGCCGTGGCACTGAGTGCCATGATGTGGTAAAGGGATTGGAGTTGGCCCAAGGGTTGGACTTGATGATCTTGGAGGTCTTTTCCAACCCCATCCATTCTATGATTCTGTGATAAATGACCCAGCTTTTCACTGGAGTCAGGCATAAATTTAGCCATTTGAAAACAAGTGATCATTTCCAAGGCAGTATTTTTTCCTGCTTCTAAGCTGCCTTTGAGCATAATATACAGCAGAAAATGTGAAGGCTGGTTTCCAGCTTCCTTAATTCAGGAGAGATGAAAAGGTTTCTCACTGGTGTTCCAAAATACACTTCCTACTGTGCCAGACAGAAAGGGACATGCAAACAGGTAGCAAATCTATTTCTTTGCTGCTTTACAAACTCATACACCACCTTCTTGTTCTGCAGTCACTTAACAGTCTGCAAGACACTTAAACCACTTGCTGTCTGCATACAGTTCATGGAATGAAATTTACTTTCCTAAAATTTTCATAGGTCTCCCTAAAGTATAAATCCAATGAGAAGAGATCCATAAATCCTTCTTTATGCAGAGGGATACACTTCTCCTCTCATCCCTGTCTTTGAACTGCTCAGCCACATTTCAGTCCAGCTGTATTTTTAAAGCACGACTTTGGGAATAGAGTTGGAGGTTCCTGGTGCTCTGGAGAGCTTTATTTGCATGTCCCTTGTTCTTCTGAATAAATCAAGTGAAAAGATAGCTTTAGTGCCTTTAAATAAGGCAATATGTTCTTTACTCTTTAAATAATTTGTAGCCACAGAGTCCACTTCTCTAACACAGGGTGATTCATCAAATGAGTCAATAAAGGAGACCAATCACACCTTCAGTTCTCACCCAGCCTATTCCATTTCCTAAACTGAACAAGCCTTGGCACCATGAGACTGCCTGTTATCCTGCTGGCCAGCAACGGAATGGCAAAGCAGCTACACACACGGTGCTTCCTGAAACATAATCCACATGGGAGCCCACCAGGATCATCCCAACAAGATGGAATGGCTTCCCACTGCCAGAGGGCAGGGACAGATGGGAGATTGGGAAGGAATCCTTCCCTGGGAGGGTGGGCAGGCCCTGGCACAGGTTGGCCAGAGAAGCTGTGGCTGCCCCATCCCTGGGAGTGTCCAGGGCCAGGTAGGAGCAACCTGGGCTAGTGGAAGGTGTCCCTGCCCGTGGCAGAGGGGTTGGAAGTACATGATTTTTAAGGCTCCTTCCGATGCAAACCATTCCAGGATTCCACAATTTTGTAATTATCAGCAACTCCTGGGCTACAAAGCCAGACTCTGCCTTGAACTCAGGTGAGAGCTGCACCAGTCACTGAACAAAGATTATCAGGGCTTTCTCTTTCTTAAACAATAATCCCAGTGCTTTGAGTATCACTGGAAGGGTGGGTATAGCAGGGAATTCAATCCCTAAGGAACAGCAAGGCAACTAACAATAAACTCAGGCTTCTAAATCCAAAACAGGTAAATCCAAAACACCACAGAGCTGCAATATTAACAGGACATGGTAATATTCCAGATGGAAATTAATAATAAGAATGAAAAGATCATTGTTTTCAGTTTCTGGTAAGACAAACCACTGCCAGTGTTGTCTGGTCTTTTCTACCCCTACACCCCCCAACCTCATTTCAATTGTGCAGCCACACAGGGATTTAGGAGCTCACCCAGGCTTTAATCTGGTAAGGAAGGAAGATCCAGGAGAGAGGGGACAGGGAAAACATGCCTGGACCACAGGCAGCTTCAACTGACCCAAGTGCAAGTTCCTAAGCAGAAAGAGGCTCCAGGTCTCTTGGGTTTGCTCAGTTTTAGAGCCCACCCAGCCACAGACCCAAGCCACACAAACCTTGTCACTGGGGGATTTTTCCCCCTCCTCATGTTAAGTTTTCAGCCACATCAGTGAGCTGACCCACCTGAGACCTTCAAGGCTGAAAATTTTGCAAAATAAAAAAATCTTTACCATCTACAACACCTGATGGCACAGGAAAAAGAACAGGACTTGGTTTCTGCCAAAGGTATCTGAGGGTTATCCCCGAGGCTTTTTTAATACAAGAGCATACCATGCACCCTTGGAAGTCATGATGCCAAGTGGGGAAAGCTGACAGCAAGCTCAAGGCAAATTTTAGGCTTGACCCAATGGAGCCAAAAAAAATCTCATTAAGTTTAAAATGACTATTTTTTTTTCTTCCTGCTCTAATCCAGATGTGGGCTGCAAAAAGGACTGACAAGTTTGCAGACATATCATTGGGAGGTAAAGATAATCTTTATAAAGAATGGTCTCAATTACAAGATGTGAGGGGCCAGCAACTATTACAAAACCCTCTAGAAACCCACAAAATCCCATCCAGTCTAGAGGCAATGCCTAAGCAATGAGAATACATTTAAAAAACGTGTTCCACTGAAGACCTCTGTCTGCTTATTTGATTGCAGCACTAACTAAAAACTAAATCAATCCCAAAGCAAGCAATTAAATGTTAAGACTCCCTGCAAACCTGCACCAGACTTTTCAAAGGTTTTCAACTCTACAAAAGCCACAGTTTAAGTCACAGATTTCACATCAAAACCAAGGCTATAAAGTCCAAGTCAACTCATGGTCACCTTTGCACGTTTTTCTCCCAAGAATGCTGAGCAGGTGTGTGATAACAGGAAAGGTGGGAGAGCTTTTCCAAACACATTCCCACCACCCCCACCCCCCAAAAAAACCCAAGTGAAAAACTTCAAACAGAAAGGGATTTTACTCAGAGGTGACACACACATTGTCACTGTTCCCCAAAAATCAAAACCATCTTAGATTCTGGATCTACAAATGCAAAGCTGAAAAATGCCTTCACTGGACTTACTGAATAAGTTCTTAGTGGCACATCCAAGCTTCCCACAACACAGAACCCATCAACTCATGTCCAACAAGACAAAAATAAAGAAGTTCCAGAATGGCTCACTTTGGTCACAGTTTTTTTGGCAGGGAACTGGTTTTTCCCCCCCTTTAGTCTCATGGCAAAGAGCACCTTTGGAAAGATTTTTCCATCTAAACAGAGAGAACCAAAGACTGGGAAAAACTGAGAGGTATCTGTGTTTATTGTTGAGATAAACAAATTTCAGAGCATTTATTTGTTCTGTTCCAAGTATGTCCTGTGTTCAAATACCATCACCTTTATTATCTAGAAAAAAGTCCCCACTGTGTGCACATGCACATGGGCTCATGTTTGGTTGATCCAACGTGCCTGTGGTGCCATTCCCTGTTTTGAGATACAGCACTGGAACGACACAAAGGGGCTAAACCAGCGTTAAATAAAGATCTGTGACCAAATTCCCCTGGTACTGAAGCTCTCTGCCAAACCAGCACAGGCTGAGAAGCATTTCCAGGTTGAATTAATTACAAACAGCCAGATCAGGTGCACTGAAACACGTCAACACACAAAAGCAGCGCTGCCTTACATGTCAGAAATAACTTTTTTTCAAACCAGATTAGCTAAATCAGCACAATCTGCTGCCAGTTTAATGTGCAGGTGCTCTGAGTCTCTCCTGGGACTTCACAGGGAACCTAAGCTTAGAATTCAAACCACAGACTCACGAGCATTGCTGTGCTCAGAGGGCTCAGGCACTGGCAGAGCACTGGCTGAAAGAGCACAACGTGCCAGCAGGTCTGCAGGCCACATGGAGAACTGAAGATCACACCACTGTTGCTGCTAAAAATAACTGCCCAGCCTTTTTTGAGGGCTGGAAAGGGGCAGGGGGCACTGCCTTGCTGTGGTGCCACACATGGGTGTAGGGAGGGCAGAGCCAGTGCCAGGGGCTGCTGCAAGAAATGCCTCTGGCAATGCTGCCAGGCACTGGAAAGTGATGCTGGGAGGGAGGGAGACTCACCCACCCCACGTGGTTTCCTTTCAGATGTCACACTGGTCTGGCCAGAGGATATAAGGTGGGTCCCCCTGGAGTGGGAAGCAGCTGCCCCATTCCCCACAAGTGTTGCTTTTCCCCTTCTGTTTTACTCTGAGATCTGCCAAGTCAAAGTTTCCGCTTCCCACCAAAGGCAGGCAGCCTGGACTGGCAGCCCTAAAAAGCCCTAACAAATACCCTTTTCAAACCTCTGGTGCTCACACACACGGGGTTTAACCCTCACCCCTCCCAGACAAAGAGGGTCACTGGCACCACTGTGGTACCTCTTTGACCTTTAAGAGGCTTTCAAGGGGCTCAAGCAATAATTGCAGAAAAAGTCTGCTACAAGCACTCTAAAGAAACACCTAAAACCAGGGGGAGTCAAACACACAATGCAGGATGCACACATCTTGCTTGGATTTTTTCCCCCATGTGCAATTCCAGCTCCAGCAGCCTTCATTTTTGGAAGTCTTCTCCAGGAGAGACTGTACCCAACCAGCAGAAGGCAGTGAGAACATCAGGGCTCCACCTGTTTTGAAGGCTGTCCCCGTGTTTCCAGTGGCAGCTGCTCCTCCTCAGACACAGCTCTGCTTCCCACAGGTTTAGTCCCACCTTCTCCTCTCTGCCTCTCTCATGCCTGACACACCATTCCATGAGCAAACCCAGCTCCTTGACCAAGAAAAAACAGCCTCCCAAAGGAGGGTCACTGAGATGATCAGAGGGATTGAGCACCAATCCTATGGGGAAAGGCTGGAGAATTGGAATTGTTCAGCCTGGAGAAGAGATGATGATGACCTTTTAGTACCTGAAGTGAGTCTACATAAAGATGGAGAGAGACTATTTCCAAGGGCCTGGAGTGACAGGACAAGGGGGAATGGCTTCAAACTGACACAGGGCAGGGTTGGATGGGATATTGGGAAAATATCCTTCCCTGTGAGGGTGGGTAGGCCCTGGCACAGGGTGGGCAGAGAAACTGTAACTGCCCCATCCCTGGGAGTGTCCAAGGCCAAGCTGGACGGGGCTTGGAGCAACCTGGGCTGGTGGGAGGTGTCCCTGCCCATGGCAGGGGGGTAATGAGATCATCTTTAAGGTCCTTTCCAACCCAAACCATTCTATGATAAATACAGATATCTATACACATATACATACATATATAGAGATATAGATTATATAGATATAGAGATAGAGATAGAGAGATAGAGAGATAGAGAGATAGAGAGATAGAGAGATAGAGAGATAGAGATGATATAGATACAGATGACATAGACATAGATGACATAGACATAGATGACATAGATATAGGGATATCTTCCTGCTGGATTGGTGAGTCAGATCAAGTCCCAGGAGGGCACAGCAGCACTGGGAGGCAGGGCCAAGATGCCATTCCCTGGATCCCAACAGAGCACAGCTCATCCCAGCTGAATCCTGCCCTGCTGCCCCCTGCCAACAGCTCTCCCACAGGCAGAGGGTTTCACTACAGAGCAAGATGCCCCATGTTGTCAAATAGGAGACCGGTTTTAAAAGGACCCAGAATAATAACTCCTTGTCCTTCCAGCAAGCACAAATATTTGCACGTTGTGACCTCAGCTCCTGAGGCCTGATAAGTAACCAACAAATCAGTGTACATGTTTACACTGGACATTCTAGATATGTTAGGTAATGAGAGCTCCAAGCTGGATAAGCCCTGCTCAGATTGCCTGGAACTGGAATTACAAAATTCCGAATTTATCGTCATGCTATCCAAAAATAAACACATCTACTCAGCAAGGGCTGGGGAGATGAAAAATTATCAGAGTTGGGCTCCCCAAATTCACATTATAAAGCCTCCCTATGCAAATACAGTCCTCTTTTACTTGTATCTCCTCATCAGCTTGTATTATTTAAAACATGTGGGACATTCACACAGATGGAAAAAAAAATAGGTCAGGCTGGAAACAAAAGCCAAGCCATTCTGTTTTATTAGCAGATTAAACATGCAGAACTGTAATTTGAAATTCCAAGGGAAGCAGTTTAATGAAAACATTCTGAACACACAGCTAAAAAATTACTGCAAATTGCTGCAACCTTTAATTGCCGTGTTGTCAACTGTCTTAAACTAGAAACAGAAGTGATAAAAAGGTTTGTCCACCTGAAAATGCACCGAAATAACTAAATGGGGATCATGTGGAATCTAGGACATAAACCTAGGAATTTTCTAACATCAGCAGCCAACACAACAGCCCGGAGAAGAGATGATACTGCAGGAGACTGAACAGTCACAAAATCTGGCCCTTTCATTTGCAAAGATCCTACTTTTAAGTAAATTTATTCCTTTCCTGACACCCAATTGACATCACAAACCTCAGAAACACTTATTCATTTCCCTTTTATCTCCTGCATAACCACACCATTCACTACCAAAAGATGTCAAGCCCCAACACAAATCAGTGTTCTCAATTTAATTTAGTTCTTCAAGCTGAATGTCCTGAACGTCATCTGATTGCTGCCACCTATTGTTGTTCCAAACATGCTGCAAGGAGTTAACCCTTTATCCAGCAGCGACTGGAGTCCTGCTGGAAATACTATTTCTGCCTCTGCTGTTGTTAAATATGAGCATGATAACTCTAGAAATTATGAATAAAGGTTGAAAATTAAGGTGGATAAGGATTAATAAATCTAAGAAGATCGGCCACGGGCAAGTCACTTCCTTCCCTGTCTCCCTAATTTATCAATAAAGAATTTCATCATCTATCAAGGCTGGCAAAATTCAAAGTGTACAAACAAAAGAAGGCAATTAAACAGCACAAAACATGCATATATGTGTGTGTGTGTATATACACACACATATATATACATACATATACATATATGTGAATACATATGTATATATATACATATATATACATATATGTGTGTATATATATATACACATATATACACACACACATATATACTATTTGTTTTATATTTATTTTGAAAATTAAGTTGTATATACACACTAACTTCTCCATTAATTTAAGATCTGGCTTGTCACTCACAAGAGTCAGTAAATCTGGAACAGTAATTCTGGAACAGTCATTTCTCACACAGACCATTTAAAATGATAATTCTAGGTTGCCAAAGGTTTCTGCCTCCTCCTAAATGCACAGACCTTCCCAATGGCATAATGTCCAGGCTCATCTAAAAGCTTAAAGGACACAAAAACTAATCCATCAACCTTTGGTCTGCAGAGCTTGAAGTATTAAAACAACTTTGCCACTGAACATGAAATTTGAGGGCGTCGTTACTTCAAAATCTGAATTCCCTGAACACGTAAATAAGTGAAAATTATTTTCAAAGAACATGGGAGGGAAAAGACCACCTCCCTCAGGTAGGCTGTGATTTCCACTGGGAGGAGTCTTCACTCTTAACCACAAAACTAATAAAGTAAAAGGTATCATTTTGGTCCATTTTCAAATTGATCATTTTCTTTCTGCAACAGGAGGTTAAAGGGGTCTGAATACAGATGCCACTGGACCCAAAGGCATCAGGGAAAGGTGACTCAACAGCCAGATAATTTTCATTCCCACACAACAGTTCTTTCTCCAGTGGAACAAAACACAGCCACAGGTGTTTAGCTTTTTTGGGGGAAACATACTGCAGTTGATGGCAATCAACTGTGGGATCACTGCTTGAAAATATAATATTCACACAGTCAAATCCTCCCAAGGGAGGGGAAGGGAATGATGGGCAGAGTCAGCCTGGAGGTTCAAATGGGAAAGTGGTGATTCCCTGCAAGGGGTGAATTCCCACCTCTGGAAGTCATTTGAAGTCTCCAACTCAGCCTCTTTTACACACAAATGTCAAAGGGTAATTCCAATGCTTGTTACTGGATCAAAGCATCTCCTCCTGCCCCCCAGGCTGCTCCTTTGCCTCCTCTTCTTTTACAGCCTTTATCTATACATTAATGCTAACAATCCCTCATGAAAATCCATTTAAAACTTCATTTGGCTTTGAACTCATAGATCCAATTACACTTGAGTGGCTAAAATGGGACCTGGCACAGGTCCGCACTCAGCAATTGGGTCTCCAGCAAAACTGACGGGAAAAGGGATCTCAGAGAGCAACCTCAGACAGGAGAAGGGAAGAAAGACAATGAGGACATAGAAGATGTTTGAACTAATGCCTCCAATGGAGAAGCTGTCAAAGTAGGGGTGTTGAAGCAGAGTACAGGCTAAAAACTAGGGCTGCTGGAAAGCAGCCAAAGCTCCCTCCGTTAACACTCCTCATCACACTCCACAACAGCCACTGAGATTAATGTTACAGTGGCATAAACTACAGGCATGTCTTTCATTCAGCTCCAGAGACCACCCTCTATATAATAAGGGCCTTCAAGACCAGCAGGGAGGGCAGCTGTACCCCCAAATCCTGCCCCCTAAGCCCTGTGCCTGCAGTGGCAGAGGAGCCACATGTGACATCCACACTGGCCACACAGGCTGCTGCTGCCAGGAGGAGGAGGAGGAAGCCCTCCCCTTCCTCCAGCCCTGCACATCCCTCATTCCATCTGCAGCAGCAAGAGGATTCCTCTCACCCACAGTGACAGCCAGGGGGAAGTTTCCAACAGGGAGCAGGAACCTCCCCTTCCAGGAGCAGCTGGAATCGCTGGTTTGTCTACCAGGAACACAGAAATATGGGTTCTGTTGGAAATGTTGGGGTTTGTCCCTGGGTTTGGAAAACCAGGGAGGAGAGAACAACTTTTCCTTTCAGCAGCTGTCCACAACAGCCTTCAGCTTCACAGGAAATTGCATGTTAAATCCCAAGTGAGGTGGATCCAGGCAAACCCCCTTTCTCTGCCAGCAGAACTTGGCTGTTGGACATGCAGTCAAAATGAGGTTAAGATTTATAGATCCAGTGATGTGCCCTGACCCTTTGCAAGTCAAAACAGACCCGAAACTACACCCTGTTCAAGCTCCTTACAGTCTCCTCACCTATCTTCCCCTTTAGTTCTTAGCCTAAGGAAACAGCAGTAAAGATGCCAATAGCTGCAATGCTAAGGAACTCCAGGGTATGGGCAGCCAGTCCTGCTGCCTGAGATCAAGAATTAACAGTTTGCTGGAAATCTGGAAGCTGATTTCACACAGGGAACAGGCAGAGAGAGGAAGGGAAACAGGAAGAGGTGAAAAAGAGGATAAAACTTTTCTGGATTCCCTGAGATAAAAGTTAATCTTGCAGTTACACAGAAGATGAAGGATATTGTGGAAAGCATCTGACAGTTCCAGCACTCCCAAGAGCAAGTGAAATGAACTGTTCACCTTAATTGCATGTTCTGAAGGGCACCCGACCACTTTCTGCACATGAAACGATTTGATGATCCCAAGAAAAACAATTTGCAAAGACATCAGTGCCCACTGAGGAAGAACCTCGGGAAAACTGTGGGAAAACAGAACTCCACACTACCCGTTTCTTCTGTGCCCAGGACATTCCCCATCAACCAGACCACCTTAGCAAGGACAGGAAGGGCCAGACCCTCCACTACTTTCCCTCTCTGGACTGGGGAAACGAGAGGGCTTATAAAACAGCAAACAGCAGAGAAATCCTGTTCTTACAGAATATTTACCCACTCAGGCACAGAGCCTCAACAAGAGGTTGTAACGAAATTGCTTCTCTTTAAGGAAATGCCCAAGAAAACAGTGATCAAGTATCGATTTTCTCCTTGCTACCATAAGATGCTGCAGCTCAACATCCTGCTGCCATCCATCATCTTGTCCCTCACCCAGGCCCTGGTTACTAACCAGGTTACTCCAGATAGACACTAGAACTGCAACCCTTTGCTCCAATATCCTTTAACAGGCAGTTTCCAAATCACACTCATGGATTTTAACACGTTAAAACCAAAGATACAGCAGAGCACAAAGAGCCAAGTGTTAAAGTCAGCTCTTCATGACTCACTGGTGATTCTTCTACAAACCAGAGGGCAGGCCTGAACTTCACACTTTTTTCTCAGCATGGAGCTGCTCTTCCTAAGCCCCTGTGGCACTGGAACACATTCAGCCCAACAGATCGCCAAAGGATAACTGAGATTTACTCACGTTTGGAGAATAAATCCCCCAGGATGCAGCCAGAAACAGCAGGCAAGCTGGAGGCTCTGGTAGGTTTTCATCTTACAAACTTCAGACCAAAAGAGTTTTCAGCTGGACTTTTTCCTGCCCTGCATTTCACATGATTTCAGGCTCACTGAAATGCCCCAGGGATTCTTCCCCACAGCACAGCTGTTATTCAGGTCTGGGGCATCCCCACTGCAGACACACCGAGGGCAGCACTGGAAGTCAGCACAACATGGACAAAGGGGCAGTGACACGGAAACACCACGTGGGGACCAGCTGAGGGCCTTGTCCAATTCAGTAACTATTTCCAAGTCACATAAAGACAAGTGTTGTTTTAGAAGTCAGCAAAAAATTAAAGGTCAGATTAAAAACTGACTCATCTACTTAGATATTTTTGCTATCAGGGTATTACTGGTCACCCACCTTCTATCATTTTCCACCCTGTTCTGGTGAAAATTAAGCAGCTCAGACTGTTCTTTGCTATATAAGATCCTAAATTGCTACTTTAGATTAGATCCCTGTGCCTCTGAGGTGTGAACTTACTGTTGCCAATGTCACCTTGCAGCTGGAGAATCTGTGGGACAGGAATGGTGAGAATAACTACATCAAACAGTTCCGGTGGCCCCACTTGCCTGGAGACTTCCCATTTCCCATCTCGGAGAGAGATGTGAGTGACATGCTGCTCATAGAGGACATCTGCACCTGTGGGGGGAAAAGAGTGTTTAAATCCATGTAGCAGTGAATTCCACAGAGCAAGTGCAGAAGGGTTTCTCTGGAGCCAGGCTGGCAGAGCTGGGGGGGCTCACCTGGAGAAGGGAAGACTCCAGGGAGACCTCAGAGCCCCTTCCAGTGCCTAAAGGGGCTCCAGGAGAGCTGGAGAGGGACTTGGGACAAGGGATGGAGGGACAGGACAAGGGGAATGGCTTCCCACTGACACAGGGTAGAGTTAGATGGGATACTGGGAAGGAATCCTTCCCTGGAAGGGTGGTGAGGCCTTGGCACAGGTTGGGCAGAGAAGCTGTGGCTGCCCCATCCCTGGAAGTGTCCAAGGCCAGGTTGGACAGGGCTTGGAGCACCCTGGGCTGGTGGGAGGTGTCCCTGCCCATGGCAGGGGGTGGCACAGGATGACCTTTAAGGTCCCTTCCAATCCAAACCATTCTGAGACTCTAAAATACAATAATTCAGCCCATAAAACAGATGGAGAACTACCAGCTGCTCTCTTTGCCACGTTATTTCCCCTGGCTTTAGTGAGCTGAACCCATCCTAAGGGAAATCCATCAAATACAGGAGGTGGCCCAGGGCAGGCAATCAAAGCACACCCCCAGGAGCTGAGCAAGACAGCATTGCCCCTGTTAGCAACTGAAGACAGGGACACAGTTAAATTATTTGCAAGATTAGGGTCTAAAAAACCAGGTAATTAAAAATATACAATAACAACCCCATGGAAGGACCAAAGCTTGCATGCTCTTAGAATTCGTATTTTTCAAACCAGGGTTAAACTAGTCACTGAACTGCACATCTGGTTCTACCACATGACACGTAATGCAATAGTTGCTTGGTTTAAACTAGCAGGTGATCTCCTCTGCCCTTTTCTAAAGGCTCATGGCCTGCATAAGCTCTCCTTTCTCCAAAACACAGGCTGTAGTTCCCACTGTGCTCCCAGTTACACAGCAGTTAAGGACATAGAAAAAAAACACCCACACACTCATTTCATTCCAGTTGCAACTCAAATCTCCTCCTAATCATGATCTCTTCCACTAAATTATCTAGTTGTGCTAGGCCTGACTTTCATCTGCTAAAGTCATCAGTGCAAACATAAGCTTTGTACACAGGTTTTGACATGCCAGGCCTGCAGGACTTGGAAACTCACAGAGCTCCCAGACATGTTTATCCATCTAGGCAACTTCCAGACATACAAAAAACAAACACGGAACTTAAACATCCTCATCAGAGATTTTCAATTTGAAAGGCAGTTCAAGAGGGCCATCAAACCCATGATCGTTAAAAAACCTTTCATTTCACACAAAGGCATCTAAAAAAATTACCTGACTGTTTTAAATAATACTTGACAACCGAGGAGATGCCCTGGGGTGCCACGTAATTGCAGGAGCCTTCTCTCACCACCAATCCTTCCACGGGAGCAGTCAGTGGTTTCAGGATGCCGTGAGACAGAAGCTCCTCATAGAAGCTTGAAGGGAGGAAAAATCCACAGAGATGAAAACTCGCTCCATTTGTCACAATTACAGTCAGAGCCAGCCTAACTTTTGGATTTAGAGGACAGTTTTAACAAGCTGCACTTCAAGGCAGTTTATGCACAAACCTTGCTCTAAAACAACAAACCACCTTGGTACTGTGTTGGGCTTGGCCTTTTACCTGAGAGCAATGACCCGAAGGCACAGGAACATGTGACAGTCCCCTAAAGCTCTGAGCACCAGCACAAAGCGCAGGAGTGTTCTGGACGTGACTGCCTGACACGCACCTGCCGTCTCCCTGCTTTCCTCACCAAGTCTGCCATTTTACATCACTGCCACATCTCCATCCCCTTCCCCAAGACACGGCGAGCTACCCCTGGGGCTTTTATCTCAACCCACGCGTTTTCCAGCTTTTATGGTTCCCCTTCTCTCCTGACTGCGCTGGCGGGGCTGCTGCGCGGGGTTGTTGGCTGGGGTCAAACCACGGCATCTGTGCCCGCAGCGCGCCCGGGCAGCCCCTCCTGCGGGTCCTTCCCTGCTCCTCGGCAAAGCCCCCGAGCCCGCGCCGCCCACGTGCGACCCCACGGATGGGAGGGACGAGTGGGATGGGCGGGATGAGTGAGACGGGGCGGGATGAGCGGGATGGGCGGGATGAGCGGGATGGGCGGGATGAGTGCGATGGGGCGGGATGAGTGCGATGCGCGGGATGAGTGGGACGGAGCGGGATGAGTGGGACGGAACGGGATGAGTGGGACGGGGCGGGATGAGTG
>VWZD01000140.1:0-61115 GCA_013396695.1 Sakesphorus luctuosus | reverse complement strand
GAGGGGGCGGGTCTCACCTTCGTCGCGGCCCGGCAAGCTCCGAGTCGTAGGTGACGAACTGCGCGCCCAGGTCGGCGCTGCCCGCGTCGCCGCGGGTCGTGCTCATGCGGCCCCCTGCGCGACAGCCAGTCACACACCGACACGACACACGGCACAACATCACACGACATGACACGACATAGGACTCGCCCCGCCCCCCGGCACCCACCTGCGCCCCGCGCCTTGTCCCAGACGGCCGCGGGTCCCCGCGCCCCCCGCGGCAGCAGCGCCGCGCACGCCGCGCCCGTGAGCCCCGCGCCCACCACCAGCACCCGCGACATCGCCGCGGGACACGGGACACGGGACACGGCCCGGGGCGGGGGCTCGGCGGGGACCCGCCCACGAGCGGCCAGACCCCGCCCGTGGGTGGAGTGGGGAAAGGACACGCCCAGGACCGCCGCGGGAGCGCGGAAACCCACGGGCACGGCTGTACATACACCTGTGCACGCACACCTGTGCACACACACCTGTACGCACACACTTGTTTACACACGCGTCTGTACATACACCTGTGCACACAGATTCGTGCATACACACCTGCACACACATATCTGCGCACACATCTGTGCATACATCTGTACACACACATCTGTGCACACACACCTGTACATACACCTGTGCACACAGATCCGTGCATACACACCTGTACGCACACACCTGTGCACGCACACCTGTACACACACATCTGTACACACGCCTGTACATTCACATCTGTACACACACACCTGTACACACACGTCTGTGCACACACATGTGCATACACACATCTATACACACACCTATACACACATCTGTACATACACCTGCACACACACATCTGTGCACACACATCTGTACATACACACATCTATACACACACCTGTACACACACATCTGTACACGAACATCTGTACACACACCTGTACATTCACACTTGTGCACACAAACACCTGTATAAACACATCTGTACTTACGTATCTATACATATATACACATCTTATACATACATCTATACATACACATCTGTCCTGTACACACGCAAACATCTGTGTACACACACCTGTACACACACACAACTCTGCACACACACACCCTCTTACCTGGACACACACATCTATGTACACACACAAGCCTCTGTGTACACACATCTGGACACACCACACCCTCTTACTCTACACACACACCTCTACACACACCTGTACACACACACCTATACACACACCTGTACACACATACCTGCCCTGTGCACACATCCCTGCCCCCCGACCTGCACACACACACACCCTGCACACCCACACACTCTCCCTGAACACACATGTGCACACACACACACATTTGTGCACACCTCTGCTCACACACCCCCTGCACACACATATGTGCGCACACATGTGCACACTTCCCCTCTGCATGCACTCATGTCCTTTTGCATCAAAGGGAAACAATGTCCTGGGCTGCACGAGGAGGAATGTTGGCAACAGGTCAAGGGAGGTGACCCTTCCTTTCCTCCCTGCTCAGCACTGGTGAGACCAGACCTTCAGTTCTCTGTCTAGTTCTGGGCTACCCAGTACAAAAGAAAGTCCAACTGGTCCCTCCAGCAAGGGTCCAGGAGGAAGGTTAGGGCACCAGAAAGGTGGGACTGTTCAACCAGGAGAAGGGAAGGGTCACAGGGGGATCCCATAAATACCCAGGTTCTTCTCAGTGGTGCTCAGGACCAGGGATAATGGGCAAAACCAAACACCAGAGGTTTCCTCTAAACATCAGGAAACATTTGTTTACTACGGGTGTGACCAAGCACCAGTGCAGGTTGGCCAGGATGGAACTTCATCCTTGGAGATATTCTGTAGCCATCTTGACATGGTCCTGGGCAAACAGCTTTAGATGGCCTTGTGTGAGCACAGGGGAGTAGAACAAAGAGCGGATACCAACTTCAACCAGTCACTGTTTCTGTAGTAAGCCATCTCTGATATCAGACTGACTTCATCCCAGTGCCAGTCATCCAGGAATGCTCTGGAACTGGGTCTGATCTGCCATCCTGAACAGCTTCTACCAAAATCAAAACCTGGCCACCTGGAGATGCCACTCAGAAGGAATTGCTGGGGGGGTGACACCTTCCAGAAAGTGCTGATGGGCTGTCTCCAATGCCCAGGGGGAGTTGTGTAACTATGCCTGGTACTGGTGTGTAATTTGCAAGAAGCCATGGTTCCATGTTGGGAAAGTGGGATCCTGAGAAGCTGAGATTGGAGTAGATAGTGCTGAGAGGTGGTGTCATGTGTGCACCACCTCTGCCCGGGGTAAACAAATTCCCATTCTGAGAGCCTTGAACGTGGGCGACTCAGGGAAGTATTTGGATTGCTATCCTTACCTGATGTGTAGGTGAGAGGAGAAATTCCAGAGAACTTCTGATACAATTGTTGTGGTATGGGGGACACCAGAACCTGACGCTTTGGTCATGGTGTTTAGCAGGAGATTGGTGTGAAGTCCCTTCTGTGGAGCATGTTGTGTCTAACGGGCAGGAAGGTGTTGGTGATGATCATCTTCAATGGGAGCTCCAAGTTGACCTCAGGGCACATATTGTTTAATAGGTTCTTCTTGGTGAAAGGTTGGAGCCCAACCACCCTCTGAGGGAAGAACCTTGGCCTAATACCAAACCTGTCCATGATGGGTAGTGCTCAAGTTTCCGTTGCAATGGAAAGAGCTCTGTGCTCGCGGGTGCACACGCCATGGGCCCTGCTAGGAGAGAAAGCAGGAGTGTTGCAAGAGAGGCCTGCATGAGTTGGGTGAGAACTCTTGGATGCATGACATGATTCAGGCTAAACACCTACCTGAAGTATGTGCCAGTGGCAGGCAGCCCTGGATGAGGGCAGGGCATGGTAACGCTCTGATTAGGAGCTGTGGCACAACAGCCTTACTGGAAAGGGTGGCAGGCACCAAACTGAACATGAGCCAACAACATGCTCTCCCTGCCCAGATGGAGAACCCCAGCATGGGCTACTGGGGCAGGCAGGGCTGCCTGGGTTAGGGTTCACCCCTGCTGTTTGGTGCAAGGGAGGTCACATCTGGTTGCTACATCCAGTTCTGGAATGCCAGGTGAGAGGGATGTAGGAGCAACCCATAATTGCTGGAAAACTGGCAGCAACACTATGACAGGAAGTGGATGGAGCTGAGTTCATTGGGTCTGGCCATGGGGAGGATGAGAGTGGTCTGAGGGCAGCCTCTGTGTCCTTAGGGAGCAAAGGCTGATAGAGCAAAATGCTTGTGAAGCGTCAGGTCATATGATAGGGAAAAATGTTGTTGTATCTTTGGATGTTGACACTGGACATGTGGAAATGGAAATGCTTCTTTCTCTGAGGAGCAGGGAGCAGCTGTGGGATGGTCACCACTGACATGGGGGATCTCCATTCCGGGGGATTTCCAAAACTTGGCTACTCAAAGCCAGGGCCAATTTGATCCAGTAGTGGGAACTGTCTTGCTTCTAGTGGAACAGTGAATGGAGATCTATAAAGGTCCTTTCCCACTAACATTTCTTTGATGTCATGACCATGTAAGGAAGTTCAAGGGGCTCTCCTTGATCCCATTCAGCCTCCATAATGGACATGCTTCACAGAATCACAGAATCAACTGGATTGGAAGAGACTTCAAGGTCATCAAGTCCAACCCTTGATCCAACCCCACTGTGATCACCAGAACATGGCACTGAGTGCCACCTCCAGTCTCATCTTAAAAACCTCCAGGGACAGAGAATCCACCACATCTCTGGGCAGGCCATTCCAATGCCTAATTACTCTCTCCATAAAGAATTTCCTTCTAATACCCAACCTAAACCTCCCCTGGCAGAGCTTGAGCCCATGCCCTCTTGTTCTACTGCTGGTTGCCTGGGAGAGGAGACTGAGCAAGAGCTGCACATCACCTTTGAGAGGCCAGAGCATCTTGTAAGATCTGTAGTAATGTCTCACTCTTCCAGCACTACAGGACTGCTTTGAGTGCAGCCTTGGTCTTGCACCTTTCAGGGAGGACAGTGTCTCCAGATGAGTGTGCCCAGAGCTGCTCTGTCCTTTCCCTGGGGTGCAGACTTCTATTACCTGTTTCCTCAGAAGATGAAAGTCAAAGGTGTCTCACCCAGTGAAATGTGGCTTCAGCACTCTAAAACCAAGCCCCTCTTAACCTCCAAACCTCTAAATTATGAACCAACGTTCTACTGGGGCTGTGTTTAAAGAGTGGCAAAAAACTGCCAAATCTAGGTGTGTGCCTTGGACACATCTCAGATCCATTCCAGCCAGGAGACATCCTTCCCTACTGACCTTTCACTGCAGTTTCCAAAACAAAACAATGAGGAAAGCAGGGCAAAGACAGCCCCAGCACTGCCAAGGGTGATGGAGAGGGATGACTCTCCGTGTTGGCAGGGCACGTGTCGGATAGGGCTGTTGGATACTCTTCGTATTTTCCCATAAGGGTGTGAAGAACAAGGATGTTGTGGTGGGTTGCCCCCAGCCAACAGCTAAGCACCCACACAGCTGCTTGTTTGTTCCAGCCCCCACCCCAGTGTGGGACAGGTGAAGGGAACTGGAAGAACAAAACTGAGAGAAGTGGGTGGAGAGAAAGAGCGTTGCTATGGCAAATTGGCTGTGTCCCATTCCTGTGGTATGAGGAAAGGGAACTCCATCCCAGCCTGACCCAGTACAGATATTTTTTGTCTGTTGTCTGGGATTTAATCTCCAGCTCACATTTAACACCTCTGTCTGTACGACAAAGGATTATAGAGTTCCACAGAAGCGTCATCATTTCTAAGCCATCTAAGATCTGCCCCCAGAAATCCATTTTAGACTTTGATCTTCCCTCGTAAACACTTAATTATGCCTCTTGTAATAAATAAATCATCTGGTCATTGAAATGTGATGCTGTAAACTTTCTTCAGCAATATCAATTAAACCACTTTATCAATGAGCATCACCTCCAAATGTCCATAGTTACTTGACTCTGCCCAAACAGTATTTAACCAGCCTCCACAAACAAATGCTGGGAAACTGTACTTTCAAACTATGGTGTTGCCTAATGATTTATATGTTCTATATCTCAGTGTGTTTACATTTTAGTCTCCTCTGTTAGTGCTACCCCACCCTCCAGACAGTTCAAATAGGGCTGTCTCCAGAGAAATGAGCAGCACTGAGTGGTGCACCGGCAAGAGGTGACCACCAGTCCTCTGCTGCTGCCCTGTGCCCCCTCTCCATCTCCTCTGCATCCCTGTCCCGCACTGCCATCCATGCCAGGGGCACACATCCCCCTGCCTCCTTCTGCAGGAGCTGTGCCAGCCCTCGGCTGCACTGGTTGCCTTCGCTTGTATAGAGGTGAGTGCAGGGCAAGCGTTGCTGGAGCTGGGTCTAAGTGGGTGTGAATGGTGCTTGTGACTCCCCCCCAGTGGCCTTTCTTTGAGAACAGGGGACCAAATTCTGCTTTGCTGGGTCTGTCCAGCTCAGTTTTCTCAGCCCAGTGATCCATCACCTCATGGTCACTGACATCTACAACTGTTGTTGGAGGGAACAACTCTGCCCAGACCTTCCAGTATCTGTTTAGGGACCTATTGCTCCTAACTGTGTGTCAAACCTGCTGTCCCCAAATGCCTTAACCACCTTCTGTGGCAGGTGCACTCTCCAGTGCACCAAGTATTTATTTCAGGTTTGTTAAACGCAGTGTTGTTAAGTGAGGTCTAGATCTGCTGGATTTACATTGCTCCCAAGAAAGGTGACACATTTCACACATAGTTTTGCACTTACATTTATCCTGCCTTGTCCTTCTCTGAATTAAATGTAATCAGCTCTACTCTTTTCCACTATGATCAGGGAGAATGACAAGTAATTAGAGATTTTCTTTCCATGATTTTATTTCTATTTAGGGAGGGAATGCAGTGTTGGACAATGGTGTCAATGGGTGATGCAAACAGCAGGGTGATGTTACAGAGCTCTGCCTCTCAGCCATCCCCTTTCCTGTAAAGCAATGGGAAGGGGTAGTGGAAAAGTGGCACTGCCCTATCACTGGTATGACAAGTACCACCCTACATCCTTTGTCTATTGGTAACAGGTGCAGCTCTGACCAGCTTAGTCTAATGAAAGGTGTTTCTATCCACAGCAGGGGGCTTGGAATGATATGATCTTTAAAGTCTCTTCCAACCCAAACCATTCTCTGATTCTGTAAGAGAAAGGCTGGCCTGGGATCTGCAGCTGTGCTGATGACCCTGGGGGTTTCACTGGGCCCCACTGAGCTCCAACACCAGCAGGACTCCTTTGTGCAGGGGAGATGATGATGTTGGGTCTTCCTTTGCCTCCTTGTCTCTGGCTGAGCAAGCCCAGCTCCCAGAGCCTTTCCTGAACCTCCACCCCAGTAATGCAGTAGCTCTGTAAAGGAGTCACTCCAGTTTGTCACACAGGTCTTGTACTGAGCAGCCCCTGGAAGTCCCAGTATGTAGCTGTGGCCTCCCCAGTGCCCAACAGAGGCAATAACCTCTTTGCTGCTTGTGCTCTGCCCAGTGCAGCCTTTATCCCTGTCAGGGTGCAGTCTTGGTAATCTTTTTTTGTGCCCTGCAATTCCCACCTCCTTCTCCTCAAGTCTGCTGTGTTTCTTTCTGCCCAGTCTAACCACCCGGTACTGTGTAACGGGGTTTTTTCCCCCCTCTGATGTAAAGGACTTCACATTTCTCTCCCTTGTGCGTCTTGCTGAGATGAGAAACCTGCAGATATTTGGTGAAGGGGATGTGGGAGACAGTGTTTGCAGAGCCATCAGGCTGCTGGGGGGACCATGTGGTGAACACTGGAATTTCCCATTTAAAACAGGACCTACAGCACTGTCATGGGCTGGTTTGAAAGCCATCATTAAATGCTCAGTGATTTCCAGTTTTAAAAACCTTGCTCTGCATTCTGACATTCCTGTAGAAAGCAGGAAGGTTTATCCTTGAGCTCCAGCAGCTGATTGCACTGCAGACTGGGGTGCAAAGGACAGGAGCAGGTACATTAGACAAAAACAACAAAAAAGTAGACCGCAAACACGATGGGCAACCTGGGGTAGTGGAAGGTGTCCCTGCCCTTGGCAGGGGGTGCAATGAGACCATCTTTAAGATCCTTTCCAACCCAAACCCTTCTGTGACTCCTTGATTTGAGTCACAGTGGCCTGCAGAGCATTGCAGGGATTGTTGCCTTGCCCCTTACTGGGATTCCTGGAAGTTTGTCCCCTCTCCCTGAACATATCCCAACATGTGTTACCTGAGCCACTGCACATGCATTAACCCTTTCTGTGCTCCCCCAGGCCAGCAGACTAAGTCTGAGTCCTACCTGGGGAGTTTTCCTGCCCACATCTCTCCTTCCCCTACTGGACATCACCCCTGCGTCCCATGGCACTGACACTGCGGCTGTGCTGTTCTAGGCAAGGCAAGGATGTGGCTGGCTCTGGCTCTGGTGTCCATGTTCCATGGGATGGTATCTGGGCAATGCCTCTCGAATTTTCTATCTCCCAAGAATCCAGAAGCACGGATGAACATCGTAAGTACGATGGCACTGGGGCAGTGGTGCAGGAAAAGCCGGTATAGAACACTGATAGTTAAATGATGCATTTAGGGATTGAAGGAGCCTTGAAAATGTTATGATTTGCTTTCTTCTTCTTGCAGAGTGAAATGGTGTCCTACTGGGGATACCCCAGTGAGGAATATGATGTGGTGACAGAGGATGGCTATATCCTTCAGCTGAACAGAATTCCCCATGGGAGAGGAAATGCTGGATGCCAAGGTAAAATTGGTAACACACAGGACACCCACACCTTTTGCTGTTGATTGGGATACCAGGGCTTGTGCAAGAGGGTTTTCAAGGTTTCCCATGGCTTAACATCTGTAGCATCACTTTTGATCCATCAGAATTTGTAGGGAAGGCTGATTCCTTGCAGTGATGTTTTCTCACCCTCTGTGGACACCTGAGGGTGGGTGATGCCCCATGCACCTGCCAGGCTGCAATCCCAGCCAGGAGAAGCATCCTGGTTCCTCACACACTCCCTGGATTTCCTCTGGGAGTCTGGATTCCCATATGTGGTCCTGCAGCCATGTGGTGGATCAGCAGACTGGTTTGGTAGTCCTTGAGGAGCTTCCAGGGGATCCTCTTGTCCTGTGAGAAGTGACAGCTGGGGAGTGGTCTAGACCTGTGGAAAGGTGCATTTCTTCCCATCACATTGCCAGGATCCTCTGTGTTTGCCTACAGAGCTCCCTGGGCAGCCCAAGTTCTGACAACACTCCCAGAGGCAAAGACATGATGCACCAGCTACACCTGCTACATAACAAACCTGATTTTGACTGAAATCCAGGGGGAAAACTTACTCAAACCTACCTAGACCTTGACTGCCATAATTCATGAGGATAATGCTTCCTTAACTGTCTCAAATGATGACAGGCAGCAATTAAAAATCAAAAAAAAAAGTCATCATGACACCTGTCTTCCAGGCACAAGACCCGTGGTGTTTCTGCAGCATGGGATCCTTGGAGAAGGCAGAGTCTGGGTCACCAATTTGCCCAACAACAGCCTGGGGTTCATCCTCGCCGATGCTGGCTACGATGTTTGGATTGGGAATAGCAGAGGGAGCACTTGGTGCAAGCGACATCTGCTGCTGTCTCCCAAACAGGATGAATTCTGGGCTTTCAGGTAAACAGGACCTCAGGAGCAACTGGATCCTTTCATCTTGAGAAGGTGGTGCTGCCCTGGGGGGAGTGAGCCCAGGCTGAACTGAAGCATATCCACCTATTTTGGGTGAAAGCCCCATGTGCTTTCCCAAGGACACACTCAGTTAGGATGAAGTGTGTGGGGTGGTCCTGCCCTTCCTCCCTGCTGCTTCTGCAGTTTGGTGGTGGTGGTTTCACAGATGTGGATGCTGCACCTCTCACAAAGACGTCTACTCTTCCTTCTGCAGCTTTGATGAAATGGCTAAATATGACCTCCCAGCATTTATAAACTTCATTGAACAGAAAACAGGACAGAAACAGTTGTACTATATTGGCCATTCACAAGGCACCACTATAGGTGAGTGGGTCTTTTTGACTCATCTGCATGGCAGTATGGGTTGTCCACGTCACCCCTGGGAACTGTAAAATCTGAATTTAAATTTGATCCAAACCTTAAATCCAAATTTAAAATTTACTGAAATTGAACTATGCACATGAGTGTCTTAAAAGAGTAAACCCCTCCTTTTTTTCTACTTTCTTTCTCCCCAGGTTTTATAGCCTTTTCCACAATGCCTCAGCTGGCTCAGAAAATCAAGGTGTTCCTTGCTCTGGCACCCGTGACCACGGTTACATTTGCACAGAGCCCACTTAGAAACCTGGCACTACTTTCTGACTATGGACTCAAGGTATGTTGGTCCAGATTGTATTCTGAATGTAGCTTTCCATAGGGATTGTAGAATTACCCGCACAGAGTATTTCAAACCGTTTACAGAAAGAGGAACTCTGTGCTCTACCTGTTTTCATAATGAAGAGAATCACAAATGTCAGTCCAGAGTCTTTCTGTCCTGATTTCACTCCCCAGACTGTTCTGGCAGAATCAAAGCCAAGATGTTGGCAAATAAAACTGATGCAGAGACCGTGAATTGAGCCCTTCTACTTAATGAATGGAAAATGTCATCCATGTAAAAAACAAGGAAAAGAAGCGTTTAATGGGATGCAAGGAAGGCTCCACTTGTGGGCAATCTCATGCCTCAGTAAGGGGGGAAAATAGAAGCTGTGAAGAGGTGATGCTTTGGGGCAAAGCATGGCCAGACTCTGTGTTTCATGAGCACATGTGCAATTTTACAGGAGATATTTGGCACCAGAGATTTCCTCGCACACACTGCCTTGACTGAGATGTTCCTTTCCAAATTCTGTGTCTACTCAAAGACCTGCAAGAACTTCTTGACTAGGCTCTTCGGATTTAACTGGAAGAACATGAACATGGTAATGTAGGAGTAAATCTGCAGAGGGCCCTCAGTGTCCTTCTGCAGGACAAAGTCTTGGAGCCAGATGACACCTCTCATGGAATGTGCTTGTGTCCTTCCAGAGCCGAATGGACGTGTATGCAGCACATATCCCAGCGGGCTCTTCAGTCCAAAACGTAATCCACTGGGTGCAGGTAAACCCTCCCAGCTCCTTTCCTGGGCAAAACAGGGTTTTCCTGGTCCTTTGTGGGCAGTGTGTTGTGTTGTGTTGGTTGCTGTGATGCCTCCAGATCCCGTAGCCCTGTGAACACAGACACTCTGAAGACAAGTTAATGGAGAAAGATATACAGGTGACTTTTATTAGAAGCTTCCAAGGTTCAAACCCAAGGGGTCTGACCCCTAGATCAGGAAGTTCACCACTTTTATACCTCTTATTAACATCCAATCACTACTCTCATTTCCCTTGAGAGCCCACCCAAAGGGCCTGTCAATCTGCCCCCTTCTCTATGGGGGGTAGTTAGGCCTTCTTCTGTTGTTTGTCTCCTGTTATCTTGCAGGTGACTTCTGAAAAAAACACCCTGGCCTTGGCTGAGCCTGAGAAGAGCACCCAAACTCGTGAGAAAGACAGTTAATATGGGCACTTAGAATTCGAGCAATCTAGCAGAGCCTATATGATTCCTAAACCTACTAAAATACATTAAATTCTTAGACATCAGTTGCAGGGCACGTCTTTTTTATATCTTTGTTGGGTCTGCTTTCACCGCTCCATAAAATCCTCGGCAGCTTCTTGTAGAAGTAGCCAAGTAGAGTGGCAACAAGGAGTGGATCTGCAAAGAGACACTCTTGGGGGTGAGGTCCTTGCATCCACAGCAAGCACATTTTCAGGGGCCGTATTTCAGACTAGCTCCAGCCTTGCCCTGCAGCTGTTAGCACTCAGACTGCAGCAGAGATTCTTCTGGACTGCACCCAATTAAGCTTATTTCCAATTAAGCTGATTATTTCTCCTTCTTCTCATTGTGAGCATGAAAGGAGTCACCACCAGAGCGCCTCTGACACTGCAGTCGTGCTCTGCTGCCCTCATTCTCTCTTCCCAAGGCTAAACATACGTGGCTGGTTGCACAGTTCTTTGTGGATCAAGGGTTCAGTCTGAGCACCTTCTGTGAAGGCACAGCTTCTTCCCAGTGTGGCACTCCTACCCAGAGACCCAAAAATAGCTTGGTGGGCTCTGTAGCAAGAACACACACACCATTTCCTGAAGTGCTGTTGCTCAGTGGTGTCAGTCCTCATTAATCTACTGGGTTTTCTTTCCTGTGCATCATTTTGAGTCTTTGCCAGATTTCAGCTTATCTGATGAGTAGTGAGTGACTAAGAGCAAAACGAGGGGCAGTGAGCACAAATCCTTCTTGCCCTGGAGTGGGGAACAGCCCTGGGAGAGGTGCCCAGGGACATGGGGGCTCTCCATCCTGGGAGGGATCAAGCTATGGCCACCCTGCCCCTATTGCTGCGAGTCCTGTTCCACTTAGACAAGAGACATTCAGAGGCTCCTTCCAACCAGCACATCTTTGATCACATCATTTCAGGGCAATTCTTCAGCCAGCAAGGAATATTCAGCGCCCTAATCCCCTTTTCTAGAACATTTTCATTTTCTCCCCTCCTGGCAGCAACCACAAACCCCACAAACACAATCTCTATTCATTTCTCCAAGTTCATGGCAATAATTAATTGCACTGGGCCTGTTGCAGACCTGTGGGATGCACTTGAAAAATCTTGGCAATCCATTGATGAAACTCAACTTTTGAGTTTCCTCTTTTGAACTGGCTGCACCCTCAAGGAACTGTGATGTCATTTAGACCATTGCATGTCTGAATTTGCTGCAGGGAGTTCACAGTGGGGCACTGAGAGCTTTTGACGGGGGGACCATGTACAACAGTCTTCGCTATAGACAGGTAAGTGCTTCCAATGGCCCTTTGAGTAACCCATTCCATTCATGCCTGGTGGGGCTCCTCTGAATTTATTGTTCTCTCTTCACAAACTGGGCATTCAAGTAGCAAGTCAGCAGGATCTCCACTTGGATCGACAGCATTTTCTGCTTTAAACTCTGTTTTGAAAATACCTTTTAAATGGAGTGGAGTGTTCGAGGCTTTCCACTTTTGAAAGGAAATGGTCTCAGATTGTACCAGGAGAGGTCCAGGTGGAATATCAGGGAAAATTTCTTAGCTCAAAGAGTGGATTGGAACAGGAAAAAAACCCAAACACCTCTTTCTTCCTTAACAAGAAAAACTCAAATTGTTCAGAAAGCAACATTCTTGTTAACTGGAATAATCACACTGCAGGGGAAAGGACAAGTTGCTGACAAATTTCCTGATGCCAAGTCCTCAGGGTGTTGAGCTAAAACAACCCTCCAGGGTGTTTTAATTTCAAGAACTTGCTTCCAAATCCTTTCCCGAGGGAAAGGCTGGTGCTTGTGTGAGGTGTCACCACAACCCCCGGCTGAGCTGGCTGGAGGCACCCCTAGAGGTCCCCAGCCCAACCTCCTGCCTGAAGCAGGAGGATCCACCTGCATTAAACCAGGGCAGCTGAAGTTTTGCCTGCTTATCAAAACTGTCTGTAGGATCACAACCAGATTTTCTAGCAGGTCAGAACTGATTTATTAATTACTTTAAATTAAACTGCATCACATTAGTTTCAGCACCTTTTTCTTCTTTCCAGAAGAAAGCCTTCCCAGTTTTCATTTCCCTCCATTGCCCTTGCATGGGGCATATTTTGTAGCATTCCAGCAATGTCTTTGCATTGTGAAATTCCCCTTTTCCACCTCTCCAGGAGGGTCCACCACTCTACAACGTGAAGGACATGGAAGTGCCCACGGCCATCTGGAATGCTGGGCTGGATTGCCTGGGTGACCCCCGGGACACGGCCCTGCTGCTCCCCCAGATCAGGAACCTGCTGCACCACAAGCTCATTCCCCAGTGGAACCACATCGATTTCATCCTGGGACTCAATGCACCCGAGATTTTGTACCCAGAAGTGCTTGACATCATGAAGAAGCACCTGTAGACATGTTGCTTGGGTTTGATAGGTTTTTTTTGCTTTTGTGTCTTGTAAAATTAATGCTGTCTCTGAAGGATTTTTAAATTTCCCCCTATTTGGACCACCTGAATATAGCTGATTAAAATGCTTACAACTACAGCAGTGACAGGGTGGGGAGAGGAGCCTTTGTGTTATTCCTGGCTGGCACTGCATTTCCTTTATTTTTCCTTATTTTGTTTGGTTTTCCTCCTTTTTTCCTCTTTTTTTCTTGTTTCGGTTTGAGTTTTCTTGGGGTTTGGGTTTTGGGTTTGTTTTGTTTTGTTTTGTTTTGTTTTTTACCTATTTGCAAATTACAGGAAACAAGATGAGGACATTGGGTTTTCAGATGTTGCACTATGACTGGGATCACAGCTCTCCAGACGTGGTGGATCCTGCACAGCCTCTCCCACACAGTTTGCTTCACAGTGCCTGCAGTTCTGCTGTGGGCTGGGGGTCTGGAGCTCCCTTTTAACTCAGATGATTCCTGGCTTCACCAGAGACACAAAATTCACTATTGCTGTTCCACTGTTATGTTTAAAACTCTCAGTGTGGGTCAGAAAGAGAACTAATGGGTCGGTGGAGAAAAACCACAGCAGACACAGAATCCCAGAATGGTTTGAGTTGGAAGGCACCTTAAAAACCATCTTATTCCATCCCCTGACACCTCCCACCAGCCCAGGCTGCTCCAAGCCCTGTCCAGCCTGGCCTTGGACACTTCCAGGGATGGGGCACCCTGGAAGTGCCCACTCTCTGCCCACCCTCACAGGGAGGAATTCCTTCCCAATATCCCATCTAACCCTCTGGCAGTGGGAAGCCATTCCCCTTGTCCTGTCCCTCCAAGCCCTTGTAAATAATTCTCTCCATCTTTCTTGTAGGCTCCCTTCAGGTCATCTCCTTGGAGACAAAACAGTGGTTTTGAAATTCAATAAAAATCATAATTAATCACACTTTTGAAGTGGTTGAATGTGGAGAAAGGATCCAGAAATAAATAAATCCTGAAGAGGTATTAGAAGAAGGGAATAAAATCCGAAGAGAAATTACAAAGAGACAGTCTAGCCTGTGATTCTGATGTGGAATGTGCAAAATCCAAATAAAAAAGGGGCTTTGGGGGATGTGCAAAGTGCCTTTGTGTTAGGGTCTAGCCGAGATGTTTCAATAAAAAGACTGAGTCACTCATTCTGTGTTGCCTATTTCCTTACTGGATTGCTTTCATCAACTCCAGTCCCTTCACATGGGACCAAAGGATCCTCCCTGGCAGTAGAATTGTGCAGCTCCAGCCACAGATGGTTCAGCCCATGCCTGGCACCCCCAAAGTGGTGACTCCACAGATGTCATGAAGATTTTTCTTATAACCTAAAGGAAGAAGAGTTATTTTATAGCAACACCCTTGTTTCTGCCAACCCAAATCCCAAAGCTTATCAGAAAAACTTGATAAACATGTTAGTGATGTGCCCACCATATCATTAGTTTCAAGGAGGAAGAATCCAGTTGTGAGGCAAAGCAACATTTCAAGGAGAAATTAATTCCCAAACCCACGCACTGGGGTGCAGTCAGATTTTCCAGTCTGTTGTGCTCCCTTTAAAATTCCCTGGAAGTTCTGCATCCCCTGGAAGTAGCAAAAGATTGATGAGGGGTTTCTGAAAACAGGAAATAAATTTTGGGGAGAGCAGCCTTTCCAGATGTTCTGGGGGATATTTTTTTTGAGACAGAATGTGTTAGTAGGATTTGCTTGGCGTGAGTGGATGGCAGTGATTGCTCCCTGATTCCAGATGTCCTTGTGCTGGCCACTGCAGAATCCTTTGGGAGAAGCTTCTCAGAAGGACCCCCAGTGAAGCCACACTGGCTTTGTGTTCATTCCTCTGCTGCTTTCTTCAGAGTTCCTGCTCTAAGCCTTTCTCCCCTGAAGAATAAAGCCAGCAAGCAAATTGAATATTTGATGAAAGTTATTTATGAAAAAAGCTTGCCTTCCTTACAGTTTCCTGATATATCACGATGGTTGCAGTAAATAATTCATGATTTCACTCTTCTTGTCCCCATTGTCTTCCTAAAGATGTTGCTTCTGCCTCATTCCAAGAAGCTTTCTTTAAAACTGTCCTTTTAGGTAATGCTCTTCACCTAATCTGTTTATTCAGTTTGTTTAAGACAGTCAGTTTCCAGTAAATACTTTTTTCTCCACCACGAAAATGACGTGTAAATTTTATCGGGTGATCAGATTATGGGATTAGGACATTGTTTATTTTTCTGACTCTAAGAAACTCTCTAAGCATCTTTCTGTGGCACAAATTCTTGCTTAAATTTATCCTGTTGAAACACACCTTTTTTTTAATTTCTCTTTTCAGTTCTGCAGAAACAATTTGCCCAAAGAAAAACAAACAAGCAGATAGATAGATAGATAGATAGATGATTGATAGATAGATAGATAGATAGATAGATAGATAGATAGATGGATAGATAGATAGATGGATGAATAGATAGATAGATAGATAGATAGATAGATAGATAGATAGACAGATAGATAGATAGATGGATGGATAGATAGATAGATAGATAGATAGATAGATAGATGGATGGATAGATAGATGGATGAATAGATAGATAGATAGATAGATAGATAGATAGATAGATAGACAGATAGATAGATAGATGGATGGATAGATAGATAGATAGATAGATAGATAGATAGATAGATTAATAAATAAGTAAATATGTAGCTTCATTTGGGATTTTGCCATAGGGACAAGAGGACTTTCTCCTGATTTCTTTGTCTCCTCTGCTGTGTCTAAATATTTTCTTTCTTTTTTAAAACCCTGAAAAAAGGCTGTGACCCAAATCCTTGCTGAAATAAGACTAAATCAGCTGCCAGCAGTGGGAGATGTTTGCAGATGGGACATGTGGCACGTGGCTGGACCTAGAGAGTGTATCAATAAATAAGTAAACAAACCCCAAATGCTCCCCCAGGGTTTCCAGAGGCAGTCAGAGATCCTGGGCACAGGAGCTGAAGATGACACGGCACCTCCTGCCTCTGCTGCCACTGGGGTGTGCTTGGTGGGCACCCAGGGAAACAGTGCAGACAAGGATTCCCAAGTCAGCAGTCTAGGATGATTTTCATGAGTGTTGGTGGTGTTTTCCATCAGTGCTCTTCCCTGCAGCTGGATGGTCCATCTCTGCCAAAGAGGCTGTGGCTGCCCTGACCCAGGGCTGATCTGCCAACCCCAGGACCTCTTCCCACCACTGCTCCTGTGACAAGCTGTGGGACACCACCAAGGGTTCCATCACTGCTCCTGTGACAGGCTGTGGGACACCCCAAAGGGTTCCACCACTGCTCCTGTGACAGGTTGTGGGACACTCTGAAGGCTCTGCCACCACTGTTCCTGTGACAGGCTGTGGGACACCCCAAAGGCTCTTCCCACCACTGCTCCTGTGACAGGTTGTGGGACACCCCAAAGGGTTCCATCACTGCTCCTGTGACAGGCTGTGGGACACCCCCAAGGGTTCCATCACTGCTCCTGTGACAGGCTGTGGGACACACCAAAGGGTTCCATCACTGCTCCTGTGACAGGCTGTGGGACACCCCAAAGGGTTCCATCACTGCTCCTGTGATGGGCTGTGGGACACCCCAAAGGGTCTCAGCACTGCTCCTGTGACAGGCTGTGGGACACCCCAAAGGGTCTCACCATCCTGCTCCTCCCCAGCTTCCCAGTCTGGCCTGCTCTGCCTCTCTGGGATCACGGGGAAGACACCAGTGTCCTCCCTACACATCAGCACTGCCGTGAGGCCATCACCACTCCGGGGAGAAGACCTCTTTTATCCCTTGCTATTTGGTGGGAAAAGGTGATGGAAGGTGTGATGTGCCAGACTCCACCAGCTGCTGAGTCAGCAGGTTGTCCCTTGGCTGATGGGAGAGCACATCCCTAAAGAAAAGGCTGTCAAACAGGTTTTTGCCACAGCGCTCGAGGGCTCCTGGAAGAGCAAGTCTCATCTGGCCGGGTTTGACGTGGCACCGGTGACAGCCAGACCTGCTGGTCCTTGGCTCCGCAGCTTCCCTAATTTGTTGCACAGATCGGTTCTCCATGAAGGATCCCGCTGGGAAGCAATACCGAACGGTGGTTGGGATTCTCTTCGGCTTCTCCTAATTCTGTGGATGAAATAACACGAGCCTGACTTTGTTTCTCTTGGAAAAGGTCCTCGAAGTGTGTTATTTGGAGGTGCAGTTTTAAACAGAGGTGTGTCCACCCTCATTATCCTCAGCATTGTGTTGCAAATCGATGACAACAGCCTCCAGTCCCGCGGGCTGATTTCTTACTCTTATCAGCCTTCCATCAGGCAACCTGTTGACAGACTGATTTCGGCGCTCCCTGCAGTGAATTCTCCTCCTTTTACTCTTCAGAAACAGGGCAGGGATGGGATACCTTTGCAGACCCTGAGCTGGGTGCCCCGAATGGAGCTCAGGGACTTGCAGAGCCCCAGGGTGCAGCTGGTGGTGGTGGTGGCACCACGAGATGCCTTACGACAATCTGAGATCAGCTTCCCAGCCCCACAAGCTGCTCCACTGACGTCAGCTTGGGTTAGAGAGCAACCCTTTATCCTTTAAACATATTTATCTCTCTGTTAAAAGGCGGGGGATGCAGAGGTTGCAAATTAATCTCACTGAGTCTTAATCCACCCGGACTGTCAGCATTTTTATTTTCTTTGGATTGGAGGTCCTAAAACCTTCTGCTCTTTGGATCGATTGTGGGTGTCCTTTGCCACGTGCAGGGACTTGCAGGCAGAACCATGCACAGCTCTACAAACAACTGTGTGACCTGCTGGTACTCACATGTAATAAAGAAATGGGGCTGGCATAAAGAATGTGCAATAAATAGGGTAAATAAATAACATGAAATAAATAGATGGGGCTCTAAGGCAGAGCATGAATCATAGAATCATAGAATAGAATCACAGAATGGATTGGGTTGGAAAAGATCTCCCAGATCATCAAGTCCAACCCTTGGGCCAACTCCAGTCCCTTTACCACATCATGGCACTCAGTGCCACGGCCAAGCTCACTTTAAAAACCTCCAGGGATGGGGAATCCACCCCCTCTCTGGGCAGCCCATTCCAATGCCTGAGCACTCTCTCTGCAAAGAAGTTTTTTCTGCTCTCCAACTTCAATTTCCCCTGGCAGAGCTTGAGCCCCCCCGTACCCCCTTGTCCTATTGCTGAGTGCCTGGGAGAAGAGACCAACCCCCACCTGGCTGGAATTTCCCTTCAGGTAGTTCTAGACAGTGATGAGGTCATGCTGAACGCACCTGATGAGTGGCTCTGATGGCTGGGCAGTTACCAGGGATGTGGGGACACGCTGGTGAGTGTTCCTTGGAAGCCTTTCTGACCTCTCTGGTCAGGTTTTCACACCGAGGTTTTTTTCTGGAGTCCTGGAGCTGCTGACAAGATAGAAATAGCTCAGTTCCGGTCACTGGGCCACACCAAGGACATCCTGTTGATCCAGATTATCTTCTGTTTTGGTGTCAGCTTCTGGCAATACTCTGCCATTCCCACCCCAGCAAGATGAAAGGCACAGAGGACTCATCCATACCTGGTGCTGAGTTACTCTGCTCCCACAAGCTGACAGATGAATGGCTTTGGCCACTGCAGGAGTTACCTCTGAATAGTCCCCTCAGCAAGGTAGAATCCAGAAAATGAGATGCTCCTCTACTGCGTTTGGTAGGCTCTGGAAAGACATCCCAGCGCTGCATCTGACTTTGTGACATTGCTTGAGACTCCCAGTTTCCAGCTATTATTTATCAAATACCATTAGCTGGTTCTTCTGTTTCTGAAGCTGCTCTCTCCATTGTTCATTACTGAGTTGACGGCAAATTTGCACATGGGCTTGGATCAGCTCTCTGTGCACATGCCCTCATGTGTACCCAAAGAATGGGAAATCCTTCTCCAGCTACACCTGTGTGGATGCCCTGACACACACACACAGGCTGCCTTGTCAGCTGTTCCCAAAGCCTGAACCTAAGCCATGGCACCACCAATTCCTGCCCCATTTAATTCAGCACAAATACAAGCAACAAAAAAAATCATAACCTTGATTCCAAAGGAATCCATTAAGGAGTTAATCCCTCCAGGGTAAACAGAGTTGCTGAAATTTACTCCTCTACTCTTGACTTTATTTTTTTCATTTCAACACTAAGAAGCTAAACAGTATGAGCAAGAAAAGCTTGGCAAGAAACACTGTGATTGGAGAGGGGTGGGTAGGTGGATTTGGGAGTGAGGAAGGGCTCAGCTTTTCTCGTGCATTTCGTCACCAGCAAATCACCAGTTTTTGGACTTTCTCTGGAGCAGTGAAGAGGTTCTGCTGAGGACAGTCCCCTCCTACTCTGACCTTTGCCAGCTGTGCCCAGCTCAGATGTGGCCTTTTATCATGCCTCCTGCCTTTGCTCATCCCTTGCATCCTCTGGAGACCCCCATCTCTTAACACTCACGTGTCAGTGCTATTTCCCACTCAGGTGGCTTTGGCTGGAGCTGGAAGATGCTAATGAGGAAGGACAGGCAGTTTGGGAATGTCTCACCAAAATCATCAGTGCTTTTGTGGGTGTGGCTGTCCTGAGCTCCACCGAGTTCTGTTTTCAACCCCTGTCTTTTGCTCACAATGCTCTTCCCAAGCATCTTAGACTTAGACAGACTTCACAGGTGAGCATCATACATCTTTTGGAGGGAGGGATGAAGGGATGGATGGATGGATGGATGGATGGATGGATGGATGGATAGATAGATAGATAGATAGATAGATAGATAGATAGATAGATAATTACAGCTAAATATGTTTCAAATATACATGCTAAGAACAAGCTTTACTCTTAGGTAACACTGTGGGACATGTTAAATTCAAATTCCTATAAAACACAGAATCACAGAGTCATTAAGTTTGGAAAAGACCCTCAAAGTCCACCCTGTGCCTGGTCCCCACCTTATCCCCCAGCCCAGAGCACTGAGTGCATTGGCCAGTCCTTCCTTGGACACCTTCAGGGGTGGTGACTCCACCACCTCCCTGGGCAGCCCCTTCCAGTGCCTGACCAGCCTTTCCATGAAGAAATTCTTCCTGAATCGTTCCAGCTGGGTTTTCATCCCAAGGCATACCCCAGAGGTGATGTGGGCCACTGCTCTGGGTAGGTTATCTCCAAGGGAACCCCCAGCCTAACTCCAAGGCCAGGATGTTTCCCTTTCTCCACCTCTCAGGCATGTGGTGTGCACTGACCTCTCTGATTTCATTCCTCTGTGAGAAGTCTTTCCCCCCTGCAGTCTCTGCTCACCTCCTTCAGCCTTTGTAGAGCCACACAGCCAAGGGCATTTTCCTCCCCTCCTGTGCCTAAACCCACAAGCCAAAGCACATGCTCAATTCCTGGAGTAAAATGTTTTGCTTGCACTGTTCTGAGGTTGCAAAAGGTCAAAATAAAACCACCAAAACTACACAGATGTCCTGCAAACCTCACCCCAGTGAGGCCCAGCAAGCAAAGAGCTGGAGTCTGGCCATGACCCAAGAGTTTATTGCAATCCTTGTTTCCACAGAGCGCAGGCAGAAATCACATCATCGCATTTAAGGCTTGGAATCAGTGTGGAAAAGTGTGACAGGAGACAGTTTTAAGGAGGGAAGAGCCGAGTGGCTTCCCTCACACAAGCCCTGTGCCCCCAGGAGGGTGGGAACAGGGTGGCTCCTCCATCCACATGGATGAGGAGCTGCACATGGAGCACTCGGAGCACTCATGGATACCGTTCCATGAGGAAGACCATCGGGCTGTACATGAGCTGAGGGGCGTCCAGGCCCCAGTGGTGGTCGAAGTGGTTCCAGTCGGGGAACTGCTGGTGCAGGATGATGTTGGAGATGCGGGGCAGCAGGCGCTGGGTCTCCTGTGGGGGGTTCACCAAGTCCTGCCCCCCACTCCACAGCACCACCGGCACTGTCATGTCCTCGATCCTGTAAAAGGGTGGGTAGGACTGGGAGAGGGGAAACACGTCGGTTATTGGGGGGGTCTGACACAAACAGCACTCATCACAGAATCATGGATATGCTGAGCTGGGAGGGACCCTCAGGGATCAGCAAGTCCAACCCTCAGCCCTGCACAGGACCATCCCCAAGAGTCACACCATGTCCCTGAGAGGATCATCCAAACACTCCTGGAGCTCTGGCAGCCTTGGGGCTGTGCCCACTGCCCTGGGGAGCCTGGTCAGTGCCCACCACCCCCTGGGGGAAGAATCTCTTTCTAATATCTAACTTAACCCTGCCCTGACACAACTCCAGGCCATTCTCTGGGTGCTGTCCCTGGTCCCCATAGAGCAGAGATCAGTGTCTGTCTCTTCTCTGCCCCTCCCGAGGAAGTTGTACCTGCAGTGAGGTCTCCTCTCAGTCTCCTCTTCTGCAGCTGAACACACCAAGTGCCCTCAGTGTCCTCACACACTTCCCCTCCAGGCCCTAAACCATCTCTTTGCCCTCCTTTGGACACTCTCTAATGGCTCAATTTCTCCCTTCCATCGTGTCCTCCCAAACTGACCCAACATTGCAGGTGAGGCCACTCCAGTGCAAAGCAGAGTGGGACAATCCCCTCCCTCACCCAGTGATGCTGGGCCTGATGCCCCCCAGGACAGGGATGTCCCTCCTGGCTCCAGGGCACTGCTGAGTCATGGCCAGCTGGCCAGCAATGAGAACCCCCAGGCCCTTTCTTGCCACTGCTCTCCAGCATCTCATTCCCCGCTCTGTCCCTACACCCGGGGTTGCCCCATCCAAAGGGCAGGTTCCAGCATGGATGGGATGTCCTGCCCCTGGCAGCCCAGAGGGCCAGAGGATCCTTCTCCCATACTGGTCCCAGCCAGCCTCATCCTCTTCTCCTCCTTCCACAACAGCCCATTTACCTGGTTGTACTTCTCCTGGTTCTTCAACCCATAGTCAAACTGCTTGAACTCCCCAGTTTTGGCAGTCTGGAAGGCAGAGGCAAAGAGTTAATCCAGGTAATGCCCTGGATGGAAGGCAGAGGCAAAGGGCTAATCCAGGTAATGCCCTGGACCAGCCCCACCTGGGCAGCTGTGGCTTCTGAGACATCTTGGTGCAGCAACTTAAAAATCCCTTTTATCTACAGGCTTCGATTCTACTTCCTTACCTGTCTCCAGCAGCATTTGAAAATATCATATTCACAGACTAAAAGAAAAAGCCTTGGTTTCAGTAATTATACAATGAGAGTGTCTACCTGTCCCCAGTGGAGAAGAGTTTTTACTGATGTATAGTCTGGAAAATGAGCCAGGTATACATCCAGTCGGGTCTGCAGGAAAAAGAGAGCATTTTCTAAGTGAGTTGGGAATGATGAAAACCTGTCTAGGAAAAGAAAAAATCTGTCTTATAGCTACAATATAAAAATTATATGCTCTTTATTCTTCAGCAATTTTTATAGGTAAACCAGTTAACCAACACTTCAGAATGGAAATAAAAATGGTCCAGTCACTTTTTGGGTATTTTCTTCTGCAAACCTGCTGCATGTCAGCAGAAAATGAGGCAGGAGTTACCTTTCCCTAAGAGACAAAACCACAAAGTGATTAATTCTCTCTTGCCAAAGACTCCATTAGGTTTAACACCACAACACCACTGCAAGAAACCTCCAAATAACTGCAGCCTTTCACACCTTATTTTGGGGTTTTATGGTCATTTTTGTAGCTCATTCACCATCTCCAGGTGTCCAGGAAAACTGTGACCTGGAGAGCCTGATGCACCCACCAGGTTCAAGTTCTTCCTGTCGTACCCTCCGGCAAGGAAGATCCCATTTTCACAGGCTTCAGCTACCAGCATGCTGCTGCACTTCTCAGCAAAGACGGCTCTCTCCTTCCTCCCCACCAGAATCAGCTCTTTGGTTCCAAACGTTTCCTGCAAGAGTGCAAGGAAATGCTGGGAATGATGTTGGGATCTGCAGCGCCCTCCGCAGGCATGGGATGGGCACACAGTGGCAATGCGGGGGACATGAGCTTCCAGAAGTTCTGGATTTGGGGATAATACCACACCAACACCTCACGTACCTTCAGCACCGTGTCTGGTAGAAATGCCAGCTTTAACACGAGGCCCTTGGCATGTTGTAAAGTGTACACAGGAGCCAGAGCAAAGAAGAGTTTGGTCTTCTCGCCCAGGTGTGGAAAGCTGGAAAACGCTATGAAACCTGGGAAGCAGCAAGAGATCACAACAAGATCCCCAACTTGCCTGAGATGCAGAGTCTGAACAAAACATGCTCCTGGGTGTGAGCACAGCCCAGCACAGATGGGCAAGACGTGGCAAACCTCTCCCATGCAGAAAGACCAAGAAGGCAGGTGGGGAAAGTGGCTGCCTGGGCCAGTGCAACCCTGTTCCCAGCAGTGTCCAGTTTGGGATGGATACTGGTGCCTCTTTCCTATGGCATTCCGGTGCCCCACTCCCACCCACCACCTGGTCCTCCTCCTCCTCACTCACCCAGGGAGTTGCCCTGAGCATGGCCAACGTAGAACAGTTTCTCCTGCTCAGTTTGTGTGAGGATGAAGCCCACCATGGCAGGGAGATCATATATGGCCATCTCATGGAAGCTGTGGAGCAAGGGGAGAGGCTGGAGGAGAGGCCCATCTCCCACCCTCCTGTGGACATCAGGTGGTGACAGCGCAGCATCCCAGGCCCGTCCTTGGTGGCCTCCTCACCTGAAATCCCAAAACTCCTCTTGGTGGACAGAAAGGTTCACATGCCGGCGGGACCAGCTGTTGCCGCGGTTGTTCCCGATCCAGACATCGTATCCTGCATCCGCAAGGATGAAGGCCAGGCTGTTGTCAGGGAGATTGTCCACCCAGTCCGCACCATCCAAACTGAATCCATGCACTATCAGCACGGGTGACTTGGATGCTGAAAGAGGATACATCAGGGAGTTGACAGAAGAAGACGCCTTTCCCATGTGGAAATTAAACACCCCTGTGCATCCTGTTGTTATTTTCTGCAGGCTGCTCCTTAAACAGTCCCTGACCCCAATATTTCCCTTGTTCTGATGGTGCTTTTTTTTGTTTGAAGGGCTTTTGCCACCCCAGCCCCTGAGCTATCAGGCAACCTGGGACCAGGACAAGGGATTTGCTGCAGGGAAGGAGCCTCTGGGACTCACTGGGTCATGTTGCTCCATCCCAGATGCCGAGCTGCATCCCCAGGGACAGCTCAAGGCATCGGTGCAAAAACTTCTGGTGTCTCTTCCAGCTGCCAAAACTATGTCTGAAGGTAGGGGCAGCCCCGCTGGCTCCCCTTGCATGCTGCCTCAACCCTGGGCAGAGTCACAGCTGCTTCACCCTAGGTGACACGGAGCCCACCTGAGCGCCCTGCACCGCCCCTGCCGTGGGGGATCCGGCTGAGGCTGAGGAAGTAGCCGTCCTCTGTCAACACCTCGTACTCCTCGCTGGGATACCCCTGAAAACAGATCTTCTGGCTCTGCAGGGACAACGGTGCAAGGGAAGAGGGTGACCCATCACCCCGTGCCTGACCTCAGTGACACCCACTCCTGCCACCCACGTTCTCTGGCGTCAACTCCGTCTAAAGGTCCCTCTGCATTAGAGGAAGAGCAGGAAGAGACCAAGCTCGAGCTGAGGGCATAAAGTGAGTGACACCCGTGCAAATATAGGGCCCTTTCATGCCCCAAGCCCCCCATCTGACACTAGGTGCAGTCATCAGGAGCTGGGATGGGGTGAGCCCAGCTGGTCCCACAGAAAGGACTTTGGGGAAGCCTGGATCCCACAGAGGGGTGTGTGCCCTCCCAGAACTTACAATGTTCATGAACCTCTCGGGGTTGTAGAATTCTTCAATGATGGGGATGGCACTGCCCAGGCCCTGGAACAGGCACAGGGCCACCAGCAGCAGCCACATCTCACCTCTCCACAGCACCTGGGGGGACAATGGGGTGGGCATGAGCAGGGTGGTGCGGGCACTGGCAGCATGAGCAAACTGTGCAGCTCCAGCAGCCAGCAGCCTGATGCTGCAACACGGAGAAATGTGTGCAGTTAGGAACCCATTCCAAGCCTCTTGCTGACCATTCCCATCTAGTCCAGCTGTAACTGTGGGACAAGTAGCCTCCCACTACCACCTCTCTGGAAGAAGACTCAGAGTGCTTTCAGGGAAAGCATTTCAGTGGAAGCATTTTCCCTCAAACAGGAGGAGTTGTGTCAGAGCTCCATTCTGCAGGAGCTTCCCTGCCCCATCCCTGCCTTGGATGGTTTATAGCCCATTGCCATGTGCTCCTGGTGGGCCCTGCCATTCCCAGCACAGCAGCCCAAGAAGTTCCAGACTTCAGGGCAGAGCCAGCAAAGTCCATTTCCCTGATGATCCTGTTGCAGGAGCTAAAGACCACTCTGCCTCCCAGAGGAGTTGTCAGGGCACATTTTCTGAGCATTCTTACATCATGAAAAACTTTTCCTGTATTGCTCCGGAAAACAGCAACACTCACCACTGCACAGCACCATGTGGGCCACAAAAAAAACCCTCACTGTCACACAGGAAAACAAGTGTTCAAGCCCACTCTGTGTTCAAGCCCACCACCACCATCTCAGTGCCTACATCCCCAAGTAGAGGTGAGGACATCCTGGGATTACACTGCTCTGAAGGAGAGGATGGATTGGTCTGTGGTCCTGTAGACAAGCACATCACTAGACCAGGCATCCTCCTGTCCTGTCCAGTTGCCCAACACCAGTGCCCACAACTACAGGACCTGTTGGTGCAAACCACCACTTTAAGATGCTTTTAGTCCTGCAGCCCCTCCAACTTCACATGGAAGGAAGATAGGAAGCACAGCAGGAAAACAGGAGTTTCAGCAGCCACCTTCTCACCCAGCTTAGTTGCACACAGAACAGACAAGACATTGCAGGCCAGGTCTGGGAACATCAGAGACTGCCCAAATTGCTGAAATTGCCACTCCAGTAAGCAGTGTGGATTACAGGGATGGAGAAGCCAAGCCTCCACAGGAATTAAGAGAGGCCAGGTGTAACAAGATGCTCCTCAGGGCTGTTTGCTTGTTGCAAAACCCACACAGAGTTTCATATTCATTGTGTTTTCTTGTTGAGCTTGTCACCTCGGAAAGAGCTTCTTTCTCCTGGGTCTGCAACTTCACTGGACAGTGCCAGGGCTGGCCTGAGCAGCACTGGGAGTGGTCCTGCTCTGAGTGGGAAGTGGGACCAGAAGTCTGCCTTAAAAAAGCCATGGCTGGGCTGGACTCAGCTGGAGCCTTTCCCCATCCCCTGTCCAGAGAGTTGGGGAAAGGTTGGACCCCTGCCGAGTTCTGCCCACACAGTCCATCTCCCTTAAATCTGCAGCTAGCCTTGCACTTCACCACATGCAAGAGGATCATCCACTGCTCCACGAGCAGCAACAGCCACAGGCTCGTGGTTTCTGTGGCTCAAGAACATTTTGTGATGGGAATTTCCTCCTGCCAATGCCCCCTCACCCAGCTCCTGGGCTGTGACACTAATATTTGTCTTGGAAGTCACCACCACGCTGAAGGCTCTGCTGCCCACCACAGTGTGATCCAGATATTAAGGGGACACACCACGGTGGCCATGAAGACCACAGATTTCAGAGAGTGGTCACTGAGAGATGGACATTCAGCAGTTACAGCAGTGACTCCTCCTGCTGTCCCAAAAAATTAAAGCCTTTGTGGCAAAGAGGGAAGGATTAGTCACTGTGCATTCCTCTGACGTTCTGCAAGCACTGAGAGACTCCCGTGCTGGAATGGGAAAACAGGGTAGGAACACATAAAGATGAGCCAAAATGACAGTCCCTACCTCCTGCACACAAGTCCTGGGGTCATGAAAGCCATCAGAGCCGTGCCCATCCCCAGGCACCTGCCACAGTGGAGCTTGCTGCCCCACAAGCCTCACCTCCACAGAGCCCAGCCAGGCAGGGCCATCTCAACCACATGCTGCCACCCTCCAGAGCTTCAGCACCACCTGATGGCACCCTTGGACCCCTGATGGCATCTGTGTGTCCTCTCACTGCTTGCCTCTGGCATCAAGCCAAGGCATACACCAGAGAGCATCAACACATGTGAGAACAGCCCAGCAGTGCCTTTCTCACAACATGTCCCACCATCCAAACCCAGAACCACTAATGGCAAACTTCTGCTCAGCTGGGAGCCCCTGGGCACAGGCAAGCAGGACAGAGGGCAGAGATGGTCTCTGCTCCTTCTCAGAGCTGCTGTTCCCTGTGCATCAGCCCTGGCTAATCCAACCAAGACTACATTAGGGGTGCAGAGGCACCCCACCCCATTCACACAGCCAAGACAGATGAAGACTCAGGAAAATGGCCAGGAGGACTCACAGTGCTCCCTCAGCTCACTGGGAAGCACCAGAGCTTATGCCTGAAAAAAAAAATAGAAGCTCAGATGCAGAACTGCAGAGCAGAGGCATTAGAGGGCACTTTAACTGTGATGGTGACCACAATGCCCAAGTTCTCCATGCATAAAATGAACAGCTGGAGAGATAATAAAGCCTTTTGACTCAGTTGGGATCCTTTCTTTCAGCAGTAGCCTGGGCCAGAAGGAGAACAGGCATTGCCCCTCGACCTGACCTGCTGCTCCAGGCCCATCCATGCTGTCAGTGGGGTTGGCAGCAAACCCATCCTCTTGGCTTATGAAGACACACAGAGAGGTTGGGACTCATCCATAAATATCTGAAAGCCCAGTCCCTCTCCAATCACTCTTCCTGATGCTCCTCCCCAGCACAATTCATACACAGCATCCCAAAGCCCAGGGAGCTCCACAGCAAAGTGCCACATCCTAAAGGGAGGTGGGGCAACACCCCCATCACCAAGAACAGGAAGGTCTTGTGGCATCCTCCAGCTGGGAGCTGAATTTTTGGCATTCCTCTGCAGAGGAATTCCAGCTGCTTCATCTGTCATAGGAAGGGACATGCTCTGGGATTGTCAGACAAGCCATTGGCTGCTCACACTGGGCTATCCAGGTGTAGGTACCTGCTGGTAACACATGTCAGCTCTGCCTGTCAGCATTAGGCACAGGGACAAACAAGTTGCCTAGAGGATGTGGGAACCTCATGCCCATGTTGAAAAGAAAGAGGCAGAACTCAGCCAGCAAAGGAGGAAGAAATACCAGGTTCACATGCCACTGACAGCCTGAGTTTAATCAGAGTGGAAATCCAAAGGGTGCAAAGAGCATCTCCCATGGGCAGGGATGAAAATCAGCCATCCATGATGCCTCTGCATGCACAGACCCCTTCAACCTTAAGTCTTCCAGCCCCTGCCTCTCTCCTCCTCCCAGGAGAGCAACGGTGGTAGGAGGGAACCTCTGGGGTCTCCATCTCCATCCCAGCCTCCCACTCACAACACAAATGTCACCAGCAGTCCAGATGAGGTGGGACTGCAGAGCAGCATCCAGGGAAAAGCCAGGTGGAGGGAAACAAGCACAACCAGCCTGGAACTGGGTTAGGAATTGGGTTAGGTTTGTCCCTGGCATTGGGACAATCATCCCTGAGGCAGCAAGTGATGCGTTAATGGTTTCTGGCCTGTTTCCCACCTCCTGTGTAGTGGTTGCCAAAAACAAGGGACTGGGGTCCCACATGGCTGTACCTCTCCAATATTTCTCATGGTTGAGATACTGGACCTCTCCACTTCCTACCAGCTGGGGAAAACAGGACAGTCACCACAGGAGCTGCACAAGGTCATACCCCACGAAGGACAACAAGGAGAGTTCCAGCTGAAGAAGGTCAAGGAACAAATGTCCTGGTGGGGAATCAGCCCATCAGAAGACAGAATGGGCCACAAGGTGCTCATAACTCATTTGGGGTGGTATCAGTGGCGAGTAGAATATCTTCTCTGTCAGTACGAAATACCTGTGGCTTGGATGGACACACATTTATTGTGGTTTTCACCAGCAGAATTATTGTTTGGATTTTTTCCCTAAATTTAAATGCTCACATGAAAGAGCAGGATGTTTGCAAGGGTTTCATTTAATTACAGGGCCCCTGGGTGCTGTTCCCAATACTCAGCCCAGGTCCTGGAGGAAGGAGGCTGGTTCAGTGACAGCTACATACAGGTGGGAAAATACCAGGTTAGGAATTGCCTGTCCTAACCAACCTTTCAGGCAGCACCAGGCATGGACCTGATAAGGAAAAGTTGGGTGTTCCTACTAGAAAAGAGGGTGAAAACTATGCTAAGAAGTGCCAGAGAACAAAGCAGGCATTTAACCATCAACTTGACTGAGAAATAAATTCAAGGCTTTCTATGTGCAAGATGTTGGACCTTGCACTGGAAGCCTCAGCCAAAGCACTCATGAAGAATTTAAAGCACAAGTGAAAGGTTAGGAAGTGGCAGGGAAAGCCACCAGCATGAGATCACCAGAGCAGAAGACATGCAAATATTACAGGATTCCAAGCAGGGGAAGATTTGACAACAACTTCACAACAACTTTGGGGCGAGATGCTTTTGTACTTCTATCCAGCCCTGAGGCATTACAGTAATGGTATTTCCTGTATCCACTCTCCTGAAGTGCTGTCCCAAGAAAGACTGACAGAACAAATGACAAAGTTGTCCAACAGTTGGTTGTGCAGAGAAAACATTAAGCTCAGTCTCTTCTTTGCTCCACAAGTTGCAGGCATCGCTCCCATCAAACACACAGCATGAGCAGCACTGTCATGTGTGTCTGCATGGAGGTCTGTAAACAGTGAGGGTAGTGCTTTAGGTGGATTGAGTGGTGGCTGTTCCACACATGTCCCCAAAACACACAGGGCAGCCACATCTGCCCTGCAGCTGCATTCAGGTGTCTGTGCCTGCTGAGCCCCCCATTTGGCATCACTGATGGCATCACTCCTCAATCACTCCTTCTGCCCCTGGCCTAGCTCCTGTGTTGACTCATGAGGAAGCTTTGCAAGAGCCTGTGCAAGCACAGAGACCCATCAGCAGTGCTGAGAGCTCTGGGACTCAGTCCCCTCCAGCACATCCCTCATACCACAGCATTCCCACAGCTGGAGCCGGTGTCACTGGCCATGCTTTGATCCAAAGCCCAGCCTTCTGGGCTCTTCAGAACTCTGGGCAGGGCAGGGAGGCCCCTTTCAGTAACCCACTGGGCCATCAAGGCACTATTACAACCCATCTGTCCAAGTAAAATGCTGAGCACCAGGTCCAAGAGCCATTATTTTTATTCCAGGAACAAAGAGTGGAACCCAAGAAAGTACAAATCATGTTGGCTTGAAATCTACAACAGATCAACAGTTAAGTCTTTGGGTGAAACACTGGTCAGGCATAACTGGTAACTCCCACCTGCCTGGAGCAGGTGCCCCTTGGAAGCCTGGCTATCAGGGAAAGCCCTGGAGCTGCTTCCCACAGAGCAGGTGTTATCAAATAGCAAGTGTCATGCCTGTTGTTCCTGAAGGAACTGTGCCAGTCCCTGTGTAGACATGGTGGAAAGCTCCTGCTTTTCTGGTGGGCAGAGTAGAGGTGAGAAAATTCACATTGGAGGGAAGAGGGCAATGGACAAAGACTCCAAGAACCACAGCAGAGCCTCTTCAGTCTGGGGTGGCAGCTTCCCCAGTACCCCAACTAGTGGGCTACCAGGGGTTGGAAAGCTGTTCCCAGCTCCAGGGCAGCTCCAGGCAGCTCAGACCATGGTCACAGCTCAAATACATTGAAGACTCATCAGTAGGAGCCAAAAGTCGCATGGCTCCCTCCAAGGCAGACAGCAGGATCAGCAAGAGGAGAAGAGACCAGGACTGGGAATCACCTTGCCCATTGCATAAAGATGAGCCAGAAAGAGCTCTTGCATTTGGTTGTTGTTCAAAGGCTGAACCACCGCATAAAACCTGGATTCCAACCCAAAGCTGCTGTTCCACCACCACTTCCAGCATCAAGAACAGCTTCCACCAACAGATAAAAGAGCCTTCTCCCTCCTCACCTTCTCTGCCACCACAACTTGAGCATCCAACACCAATCTAGTAACACCTCCAGGTCTAGTCTAGTAAAACCCCAAAGGCTGCTCCTTCCCACCACCCTGGAGCCTGCAATGACTGGGGGGCTGCTCCCCAAAGCCTTCCCCTCCCAAGCCCTGCTCACGACCTTCAGGGTGCAGTTCTCTGCAGTGCTCACACACCATCCCCAGTGCCAGCTGCTGCCACCAGAGCAGGTGCAGAGAGGTGGCTCCTGAGGTGCACAGAGCTCTGCAGATGGACCAGCACAGACCTCCTCCTTGCAGGAGCTCCCCAGAACGCTCCAGGTGCAGCAAAGTCAGCTCTCACCACGACACAGGCAGGGACACTCCCTGCAAGGGCAGCAGGTAGAAAGGAGTTAGAGCAGGTCTGCCTGTGTTCTCACAAGCAGCTTCTGGGCTCCAGGCTCACCTTCATCTACCCCAGTGACTTGCAGAAAGCCTGATGAGCCTTCCTCAGTCCTTCGGACGTCCTTCCTCTCACACCCTGTCCTGAAATGCCCGTTGCCCTCTGTGCCTCTCTGGACAAGCTGTGAGCCCACAACTCTCCCTACACCTACCCCCCTTATTTCTCCAGACCCCGCCCCACCTCCTTAACCTCTCCTCCTGGACAGGCTTGGCCACTTCCCGGGAGGAATGACTCCACACCTGGCCCTCCAGCTCCCTTCAAGCCAGAGGAGATGTGTTGCACATCTAAGACCTGGGAGGGGATTAGTCCCTCTGCTTGGCCTTGGGAAGGCTCAATGCTGATGCAGCATCCAGTTTTGGGTTTCCAGGGACTAGTGGGACACCCCAACATGGGTGTGAGGCCAGAGAAGGTGGGTGGAGGCCAAGGTGTGCGAGGAGAGGCTGAGGGAGCTGGGTTTGCTCATCCAGACCCAATGGCATATTGCCTCTGCCAAGGGCATATTCCAGGCCAAGGGTATATTCCCTACCAAGGCAGGTATCCACTAGCTGGACAGGCTCAGATGCATTTCAGCAGGTTGCCTGGCAGTTCCAGAACTCAACTTCTCCTCTCAGTCAGGGCAGCCACAAGTGGGCACAAGTCCCTCTTGGCACTTGTGAGCACCTCACAACCTTTGCTTTGCTGTTTGGGGGTGAAATGCTACTGCCTGTGCCCTGAGAGCACCCAGGACACATGTGATAGGAGCTACTTGTGGTGAGTTGTCCACCCAGGATTGGGTTACCAAATATGAGCACCTCACCAAGAGGTTCTCAGAGCTTCGGCACCACCCACTCAGGCACCACATGTCTCTGTTGGCACAGTCCTAACAGTGCCCTGTGCCTTCAGCAGATCAATAATCAGGAAACTCACAGCTGGAATCAGGTCGTGCTTCCCCCACCCAGCAGGAGCTGAGAGACACTGAGGGGACACACGGGTGGGAAGATGCAACTCCAGGGCTGGACACAGGACGCCACGGCCACACCTCCCTCCTCTACCACCCTCAGCCCGGCATCCAAGGGACAACTGCCTCTCCTTGAACCAAGGTGTTCTTCCCACCCCACTGATGACCTGTGGTAGTTTGCAAAATAGCCTCAGAGGGAGAGTTGGGAGGAGTTTAGTCATGTGAGCAGTAAAATGATAAGGTAGGGACAGAGCTCAGTGCAGGCTGCTCGGAACTCTGCTTCTCCCCCTGGTGATAAAGGAGGAAAGTAAACCTGAGACATGGGTGCCCTGGGCTTTGGGGGTTGGATGGGGGTATTTTTCGGTAACAGACTTTACACTCTGCTGCTGACAAACCAGAAAAACCTGAGCTCACGTTTCTCGCTAAATTAAACTCAACGGCACCCAGGCACGCCCAAAAAGAAATGTCTCGCCTGCTCTGCATCACAAGGAACACCAAAACTCTTAATAATTAGATCAAAATACAGCAGATTTATGAAGGGGTTTACTTCTCCCCTTCCTGCTCCTCCACGACTGCAGAGAGAAGAAATGCAAAGCCAATCAGGGCACCATGGTGATGCTGGCTGGCAGCAGTCCCTGGGAATCTGTGGTTCAGCCTTGGCCCCCTTTGGGGACAACCTCACAGGGCCTGAAATAACGCCATGGCTTATGGATGCAACTGAAACACCCCTCCCTCTTACCCCAACAAAGCAGAACAAACACAACTTCTGATGTCACTGTCCCTAATACGGGTGGTGAGAGGGTTGGACCTGGCCAGGTTGCCTTTTCCCACTCTCCCAGCACACAGGGCTCCATCCCCATATACCTCCTGCCCTGGGTGGCCATGGCCAGGCTACAGAACCACCTTGTGCTCAAGGAGAGGTGGACAACCTTGGTTTGGGTTCAGTTTTTTTTATTAATATACCAAAAGGCTACACTTGCCATGAGGGTTTGGGCAGGAGATCATCTCCCTCACCAGCACCTTCACAGCACCCCCTGCTGCCCGAAGTTTCCCATTTCCTTCGGAGGGCACCATCCCATGGACAGCGATCACTCCAAGACCTCAGTGCCTGCACGACCAGACGGCAGCCAGGTGAAATGCAGGGAAATTTAGGAAAGAGCACCTGAGATCAAAGCAGCCTGGGGCAAAGAAATGACCAGCTGGTCGTGCTGTGTTTGGTGCACCCCAGGATGAGGTTTTCTCTCTGGGCTGCCCCACATTGAGCCACTGCCAAGCAGCACCCCCAGGGTCTGTCTCTGCACGGCTGCTCTCCACCCACACATGGGGGATGTTCACCCTCATGACTCACACCAGTCCTGCACCAACCCTGTGGCTGCTTTCAAGTAATCTCCTCCTCTCTCCCTCCCCTTCAGTGGGTGTTTGTTGTTACTAGAGGAAAATAAAATAATTTTTAAAACATATGAAATAAGCTTGCCTCAGAGTTCTTAATTTTTTACCCCAATTTTTTCCAGTTTACTCCTTCCTTCATAGTCTGTGTTGTGATTCACCCTGAACTGGGGTCATCCTGGGGGGGTCCCAGCCCCATTTTACCAGTGCTGTTGGAGATGTGGGGAGTATCCTTGGTGGTGAGGTACCAGCTTAGGCTGGAGCAGAGAAGGGTGAGGAATGGGACTGATGCACAAAGCTCCAGCAGATGTGCTGGTCCTCTCTGGAGACCCTCCATCCCACAGCAAGAGCCATGTGATCTGCATGATGGAAATCTCTGAGGACACCTTGCTGAAGGCTCAGCTCCTGCTCTGCTCTCTCTCCATCAGAGTCAAGTAATAAGGGAAGTAGTTGATGGAAGGACCAGGAGTGGCCACAGCTCCACCAGGAGCCTCTCTGATGCCCTGTCCTCAAAAGGAAGGCAAGTTTTGTTGGTGTTGATATATGCTGGGAGGAAGGGGGAGTGGTTTCTTGTCTGGGCCTATGTGATCCTGTTTTTCTACCTTCCCTCCTCTCCCTGAAGGTTAAAAATCAGGCCCTGCTATAAGTCACTGCTCATTTGAGCGTGAGCCAACTGGGAGGGCTTCTGGCACTGCCTCCAGCTAGTCTGTAGTGAAGACCAGTCATTACAGCTCGAAATAAAGGTGGAATTATTTAAGCTTCCCAAAGAATGCACGCTTGCATTTCAGCAAGTGTGGCTGAGCCAGACCTGGCAGGTGTGGACACCAGGAGGGCTGCAGGAGCCCACAGGGTGCACAGCCAGCACCAGGGCACGGCAGTGTGGGCACCTTGACAAGGACTGGAGAAGTGGCCACAAAGGCAGAGCTGCCAAATATGACACCCACAGCTCGTGCCACCCCTGACTGTCCCTGCAGTGACCTCCTCAGGCACCAGGCAGCTCCTGGCCAAAGGCACTGCCAGCTGGGAAGCAGTGAAGTCTGGGAAGAATGAAGTTTTCATCCCCAGCTTCTTCCCTCCCCAGGGATGGATTTATTTTTCATTCTTTGAAGGGCACCCGTTGAAGTCACTATGGGGACTGGGAGGCTCTGTGTTTTCAGGCTCTTGCTCGTTACAATCCAGGAGGTAGAGAGGAGACAGGCTGGTCCCATGCACCCCACAGCACCCTGAGCACCCCACAGCACCGACACCAGCCCCATACACCAACACCAGCAGCAGTCCCACGCACCAACACCAGTGGCAGTGCAGGTGGGGAGTCCACAGGCTCCATGTCCTCCAGTTCACAGAGGTCATGGGCGATGCCAAGTGACTCCCTCAGGTGGAAATAACTAATTCGGTACAGCTCTCAGCTCTTCTGTAGTGCCATGAAAATATTCCCAAGCAGGCCCAGGTAGGCAGGCTGTCTCCTGCCAGAGCAGACTCCAACCCTCAGGTAAATTACATGGTCGTAGGAGGAAGGATTAGAGGGAGTGGCAACCCGTGACGCTCCCGAATATGTGGAGCAGAGGGAATAACAGCCCGGTGAGTGGTGGGCGAGAGCGACTTGCACGGGCAGCAGGGACCTTCTGCTGGGTGGGCATCGGGAAGAAAGGCATCCACACCCCTTCTGCTGCAGCCCCTGGCCCGCCACAGGNCCCCCCCCCCCCCCCTCCCCGGGTGCCTCTGCCTTTGCCCGGGCTGCCAGCGAGGGGCCATCCCTGGGGACAGCAGGAGAGAGCTGTAGGGAGTTGAAGAGCCCCATGGATGGGACAGCAGGGCTTCCCCGAGAGTCCTTTTTCAAAGGAATGCCGTGTCCGCTCACGGGAGGGGCAGTGGGAGCGCTCGGGGGTCAGGACCGTGCTGCTGGTGGAAGAGTTTTCACCCTGCTGCACCTCTCGGAGATCACGGGGGGCTCTCAGGCTCTGCTGAGCTGAGGGACGCGTCGCCAAAGGCAGTACTTTTGCAGGTTGGCAGCTGGGAGGAAAGGGCCATCCCAGGCAAGGCTCTTCCCTGGAATTCGCATGCTCTTCTTCTGGCGTTACGTCACAAAAATACTTTCTGTCTCTCCTCACTTTTTCTAAAGGCTCGGTCTTAAAGCAATGAGTTCTGCTGGGGCCGAGCAAAGGGCTGTGTTGAGGGTGGGTGGCTGCTGTCCTTGCTGTGCCTCCCACCTCTGCCCGTGTGTCCCAGAGGCCCGTGTTCTCCTCAGGAGCATCCCGGGAATGATCCCTCAGCCGCCTTCCCCTGGGGCAGGAGGGTCCCGCTGCAGCACAGGGATGTTGGCAGTGCCAGGCCATGCAATGAGGGGTCTTGGTCCCAAATCGCACCCCAGGGTTGTGGTGGGGAGCTCTTCCTCCCGCAGAGTGGGGAACAGAGGTGGGAGGTGAGGTGTCACCATTCGGGGAGGGGGTCAGGGCTCTGCTGAGCCATTCACAGCCCCCCCGACCTCGCGCTGTGATCAGGAGGGTGGACAAGGGGTGTCCCGAGGTGCCCTCCCGCAGATCCTCCACACATCCACTCCGGGGACAGCAGAGAGAGCAGGTGACTTTCTCCCCGGCTGCAAAACCCCCGCCCGCAGCATGGGAAGCGGGTTCCTCGGACAGAGGAGAGGGAGTGATGAGGATTAGCCGAGAAGTGGCAGAAACCTGCGCACAATTCTCCTTCCTTTCACCAGGGACGTGGTGGGGTGGATGCAAAATCCCTGGTGCTGGCATCCAGCTGTGCTCGCTGCTTCCCGCAGCCCGGCACAGACACGGGCATCCAGCGGGAATTTGGCAGCTCCTTGCTAAGCTGCTCCACACAATTCGGGTATTTGAGTGAGTCACACAAGAGCTCAGGCAGTAGTTCTGCTGTGAATATGTTGCCTCCAACAAATTTACCACGGAGGGTCAGCCCCTGGCAGGGGTGGAAAGAGGTGATTTGTAACCTCCCTTTCAAACCCAAACCATCCTCTGAATCTGTGTTTCTATGAAATAAAATTATAGTAAGATGTTTTGTGGGAGGAACATGTCAACACAGACACTTCAAAGCCCTTCCTGGAAAAATAGGGGTCTCCTGAGATAGTGTTTCTCTTGGGTTTGCAAAAACAAGTCAGAGGTGTCCCAGGGTCTCTTTCAGCCCAACCAAATCACATTGTTGGATTTCATCTTAAAAACAAAACTGCAACTTAAAATTGGGTGGTTTACTGCTGATTAGTTCAGCTGTCAGTGTAACAAAACAATCTACTCTGCCAACTATCCAATGTATCATGGTGACTGAATAATCTATCATCACCCCCCCAAAAACCAGGCTTGCCTGGGCACATATGGTTGTACACACACACGTGCGTGGCTCCAAAAACAAGGGCCTGATGGACAATGTGGGGTTAAAGTGTGGTGGAATTTGAACTCTGGCATTGCTCAAGATTAGCAAAATAAGCCGGTTTTAGAACCAATTAGAGGACTTCAAGTCCAAAAGTAGTTCTGCTGTTGAGTGGTCAGGTTGATCTACTGATGGAAGCATGGTCAAGCATTCCCCAGCTTTTGTGCCAGTGCCATCAAAGCCTCTCACACTGCTCATGTTGATGATGTTTTGCAGAGCACCATGAGGTGGCTGTTCCTGACAATTGCTTGTTTACTGTGCATCGCTGAAAAGTCAGATGCAAACCCCGAGGTGTCCATGGATGTTGTAAGTCCTGATTTCTCCCCCTTCCTTTCCTGCTTGGTCATGCAAGCCCCTTGGGCTGTCACAGCCTGTGTGAGACCCACAATCTCTGTATGTCTTCTCCAAGGTTTGATACCAGGGTTTCACTGTCTCCCTCTTCTTATGTACATGGAGATTTATGGCAGATATTTGTGGGGACCTTCATTCCAAGTCAACAGGTTTGGTCAACGCAGCTTTCCCATCGCTGTCATCGCTGCCGGGCTCTTCACAAGCATTTATTGCAACACCGAAAGAGACACTTCTTTACCAGACCTGCTCAGGGAGCACAGGAAACTCACACCTACCAGAAATTTTAGCTGAAGTCATGACATCACCGCAGTGTTGGTGGAAGGGACACTGGGAGGTCTCCGCTCCACCCTCACGCTGGCAGCAGGAGTCACCACCATCAGCTCGGGGCAGCCAGTGTCGGCTTTGCCCAGCCAAGCCCTGCCACCCTTTAGGACAAAGGCCCTCTGGTCCCTGGGGACCTGTCCCATGCTGTCCTTCCCTTCCCACAGGGTGAAATCGTGCGCTACCACGGGTACCCCTTCGAAGAGCACGAAGTGCTGACAGACGATGGCTACTACCTGACCATGCAGAGGATTCCTCATGGCAGAGACAACCCCGAGAGCATGAGCATCTCCCATGAAGCAGAGGCACAGGGCTCCAGCATGTTCTGTCCCCGTAAGTGCCATAGGAAGGTCTGCCTGGTCTCCATGCTAAGGGCACAGTCCGTGTCCAGATATGGGCCTTGGTTCCTTTCTTCCTGGGAGCATGATTTATCAAGCTCCATTAAATGTAGAGTCCAACCTTATTTTTCCTCTTCACTATGACATTTTTCCCTGCCTGGGATGACCAAAGAGCCTTCTTCAAAAGCACCTCTCCAGAGAGGCTGAGGACAGAGGGGACCATCTCCCTGCACTGGTGTCACTCCCCCAGCTAGTTGCTACCAAAGCAATACCTGGATGTGAAAGGTCAGGGTTGCCAGTGGTCAGAGAAAATGATTCCTCCTTTTCTTCCTCCAGCTCCAAAGGCTGCAGTCCTGCTCCAGCATGGGCTGGTGTTGGAGGGAAGCAACTGGGTTACCAACTTGCCCAACAGCAGCCTGGGTTTCATCCTCGCCGACGCTGGCTATGACGTTTGGATTGGGAACAGCAGGGGGAACAGCTGGTCACGGAAACACAAGGAGTTTGAGTTTTACCACCAGGAATACTCAGCTTACAGGTATTTGCTGTGAACCTGAAGGGTAGGCAGGTACCTGGTACCCTTAGCAGGGTCCACAGGCTGGAGGAGCAGTGCTGCTGCTGGTGGGCATAAACTGGCACCAGCAGGACTCCACAGGGCTGCCTGTACCCACCAGAGCTCTCACTCACTCCCAAGGAGCCCTGGCACTGCTTGCCATGTCCTGCCTGTTGCTCCTGGGATCAGCAAGAGTGATTTTGGCATGTGCCTCTTCTCCACTGCAGCTTTCATGAGATGGCCATGTATGACCTCCCAGCAACGATCAACTATATCCTGCAGAAAACTGGGCAGGAGCAGCTGTACTACGTGGCTTACTCTCAAGGCACCACCACAGGTACTTAGGAGGAGATCAGACTCCTGTCAGAGGTACATTAGCTGCACACCCTCATTTTGGAGTGTTCTTACAACCTTGGGCAGGGACAGTAGCATCCAGGCATGTCCAAACAACAAAGGGAAAAGGGCAGGTAATAATCCCCCTTTGCTTTATCAAAACAGTTTTGAGCAGTGACAGCCCAAACGCGGCTGTAGCCAAGGCTTTTGGTGCATCCCATTGTTGTCAGAACCCCAAGAAGGGCTCGTGGGAGCCACAGCCAGCTGAGCACTCAAGCTGGGAGCTGAAATACATCAGCAGCAAAGGCTTCAGGTGAAGTCACCAACCTGCTAGAGCCACCTCTGAGGGTCTTTCTGATGGACACAAACACCTACAACTCCTCCTTGTTTTTGAAGTAGAATCAACAACTCCTTCAGATATAACAGGGCAGTGTCTGTTTCCTTCTTCCTCATAAAGGTTTCGTTGCCTTTTCGTCCATTCCTGAACTGGATCGCAAAATCAAGATGTTTTTCGCCTTGGCTCCTATCACTGTAAACTCCAACATGAGGTCACCCCTGGTGAGGGTGTTTGACCTTCCTGAGATGCTGATTAAGGTATGTCCTCACCACATGTGGGATGTGATGGGGAAGTGGTCTGAGACATGCAGTGTTTGTCCACCGCCTCCCTCCCCCTGCTCTCTGGGTGCCTTTTGTACGTTTGTGCCTGTGCTCTTCACCCTGCAGGACATTTAACAGTGTAAAACATCTCCCTGTCCAGCCCTAATCAGAGAAGAACTACTTCTAGATGCTAGGTCTGGGTCTCTTCTCCTGGGAGAAGCCTCTCCTAGGAAGATCAGGGCTCTTCCACGGCCATGGCCATTTCTGAAAAGCCAAAGTGACAAAGCACAGCAAAGCTGTGGCAAGAAGTCAGCAGCTTTCAGGGGTGGGCAGAGAGGTGGGGAGCACCTGGAGGCAGAGAGGAACATCAGCCACACTGACCAACCCTTCTGGCTTCCACAGCTCATTTTAGGACACACGGTGGTCTTCGATAAGAGCGAGATCTTGAAGCAAGTGATTTCCAGAGCGTGCACCTACTCCATCTTTAAAAGTCTTTGCTCCTTGGTCCTTTACTTGCCTGGGGGGTTTACCAGCAGCTTAAACGTGGTATGTACCCTCCAGTTTACCTTTTAAGGGATCCAGTTGCTCATTGCCTGAGCAAGGGCTGTCAATTTGCTGCCTTCACATGGCCTTTCACATCTTGGATTGGTAGAAACATCTGGCCATTGTGTTGGCATTTTGCTCTCTGGCATTCACTCCATGCTCCAGGGGCTGCCAAGGTTTCTCGTTCACTGACTGATTAGTACTTTCACGTGTGTTTTAGTAACATAATGGGCTCTTATGGAATCAACTTCCCTTCAATCCAGCTCTAGGAGACCTCTTCAGTCCACTAGTCCTTAGAACATACTTATCCCCAAATCAGAGCCTCTCTCTGTGCTCCATTGCACTGAACATAGAACACTGGAAAAGTTACAGCTGGAGGCACCAGGCTGGGAGTTTTGATCCCAACCCTGCTCCCACCAGGGCCAGCACGACAGTGGGTTACTTGAGGACACATCCTGGCAAACTGGGTAGTCCCAGAGGGAAGGGCTATTTGCTTGGGGCCAGCCAAGATTTCAAGGTCCATTTCCTGCCAAAAACTGCTCATGTGAGTGAAACTGGAGACAGGCCTACAGAGAGTACCAAAACGACCAAAAGCAATAAAAACTTGAGCCTGGATGGGGTCAGAACTGGGCCACTGTTTCTCAAGAAAAGTGTGGGTGAAATTTCTTGATATTGCAAGAAGGAAATGCATTAGAAACAACACACAGAGCTCCTGTGAGGGGTTTCACTTTGCCTTTGCAAAAGGATCCTGAGCACAAGATAGAGATGGGCTGATTCCCGTGGGATGAAGTTCAACAAGGCCAAGTGCAGGTCCTGCCCTTTGGCCACCCCAACCCCTGCAGCGCTCCAGGCTGGGCACAGAGTGGCTGGAGAGCAGCCAGGCAGAAAGGGACCTGGGGGGACTGAGGGACAGGAAGCTCAACAGGAGCCAAGAGTGTGCCCAGGTGGCCAAGAAGGCCAATGGCATCCTGGCCTGGATCCAAACTAGCGTGGCCAGCAGGCCCAGGGCAGTGAGCCTTCCCCTGGACTCTGCCTTGGGGAGGCCACACCTTGAGTGTTGTGTTCAGTTCTGGGCCCCTCAGTTGAGGCAAGAGATTGAGGGGCTGGAGCGGGGCCAGAGAAGAGCAACGAGGCTGGAGAAGGGAGTGGAGCACAAGTGCTGTGGGGAGAGGCTGAGGGAGCTGGGGGTGTTTGTGCTGGAGAAGAGAAGGCTGAGAGGTGACCTCAGCACTGTCTGGAACTACCTGAAGGGAAGTTCTGGCCAGGTGGGGGTCGGTCTCTTCTCCCAGGCACTCAGCAATAGGACAGGGGGGCACGGGGGGCTCAAGCTCTGCCAGGGGAAATTTAAGTTGGAGAGCAGAAAAAAATTCTTTGCAGAGAGAGTGCTCAGGCATTGGAATGGGCTGCCCAGAGAGGGGATTCCCCATCCCTGGAGGTCTTTAAACTGAGCTTGGCCATGGCACTGAGTGCCATGATGTGGTAAAGGGACTGGAGTTGGCCCAAGGGTTGGACTTGATGATCTCGGAGGTCTTTTCCAACCCAATCCATTCTGTGATTCTATGATTCTATGATAGGGAGCCTTACTTTGGTTTGAAAACTAGACAGACTCATAACATGGCCCAGCATCCCCTGGGGACTGCTCAGCTCACTGAAGGTGGCTCTACAGCCCTGTGTGAGTGAGACCTGTGTGAGTACTCAACAGGATCAGCTTCACTTCTGGGAGGATTTGCCTCCATGCAGAGAATAAATACCTCCAATGCTTTCTTGCAGAGCCGCATAGACGTGTACCTGTCTCGCTACCCTGACTCAACATCCCTAAAAAACATGCTCCACTGGCGCCAGGTAACATGTCCTGCTGCAGAGGGAGATTCCACACAACGTGAGCCCGTGTTCTCCTCCCTCAGCTCCCAGGACCTCTGCTCAGTGCCTGGGTGTAATCCTCCACCCCTCTCCCTGCAGAGCAGTATTTTAGGGAGAAAGAGCAGAGCTGACCTGAAACACTGGTGCAGGGGAAGTTATTTAGGCCATGGCTTCCAACAAAAGGCATCCAAGGGTCTGTGGAGCTGGTGGGAGGTGGAGATGGAACAAAGACTGGTAATAAACCAGGACAGAAGATGCTGAGGGTCAGTAAGACAAGTGATATGACTAATTTTTTAAAACATGCACAGATTTACATCTTTCTGCTGTAGACATTGACCATGACAGACAATGGAAACTTGCCTAAAGGTCTGACTCGTGTCTCCTTTGAGACTTTTAGTTGCACACCAGGTTCCCTCTGTGGGGTTTTGGGGCCTCAAACTGCAGACATCAATGTTCTGTGGAGAGGAGGGGAGAGCAAAGCCAGGTGATCTCTCAGGCTGTGCTGAGATCTCCCTGGGGACTGAGCTCTCCTCCCAAAATACAGTGTCAGACATAACAAAGGCTTCCTTAAGCCTTGGTGGCAGGAGGGAGCTGTGCAGTTCCCCAGTCACCTCTTTTATCTGCCTTACAGTCCCCTCCAATACATGGATAATAAACATGGCTCTCCTCCTTTTCCAGCTCTATCAAACAGGGGAATTCAAATATTATGATTATGGCAGTGACAACATGCTCCATTACAACCAGGTAAGAGACAATTATTCTCCTTTGTCAGTTCCAAAAGATTAAAAAAGGGGGGGGTGAGGGGGATAGTCAAAGAAAATATTGCAGTAGTTGACACTGAATTTTGAGCATTGAGCAGCCTGGTCTAGTGGAAAGTGTTCCTGCCCATGGCATGGGTTTAGAAGCAGATGATCATTGAAGTCCCTTCCAACCCAAACCATTCTGATTTCTTGAATTTTGTGGTATTTATGGAATTTACTTTATATGAGGAAACAAGTTTGTACCTTTCTTACACGAATAGAGTCTGTGATGTCACTCAGTGATGACTTTTTAACCCTCTGGTGAAGAGCACAGGAGCCCAAGGCATAGTGAGGCTCCCTGGTGATATCTCTTGTGATAAAGGAGAAATCCCAAACAGCAATCAGGAATAGTTGGAATTTTTGGCTTGCCCTTGACTTTCCAAGCTTTGCTTCCTCAAGCCAGGCTGTTTGTCTTCCAGACCACACCTCCCTTCTACGAGCTGGAGAACATGAAAGCCCCTCTGGCTGCGTGGTACGGGGGCAGGGACTGGATTTCAGCCCCTGAGGATGTGAACATCACACTGCCCCGAATAACCAACGTGGCCTACAAAAAGTACATCCCCGACTTCGTCCACTTTGACTTCCTTTGGGGCAGGCAAGTGTATGAACAAGTCTACAAAGAAATGCTTGAACTCATGGAGAAGAACGCCTAGAGCTGGGGCAGTGGCGTTTCTTGGCTTCTCAAAGACTTCTGGGGCTTCTTTTGTTTGGAAAAAAAAATAAGCGAAGAAAAAAAAGAGGTGGGGGAAGCTCAATAAACTGTTGTGCTTGGTTTGGATTGATATTACTGTGGCAAGCCAGGAAAACAAGCCAATTCAGTGATGGGAAAGCACCTGGATTTGGGCTAAATAGGCTGAGGGCCTTGTGGGAATTGGGCATGACCCTTAGACCCTGAGTCTTCCAGGTGCCTCACCCACATGGGTTTCCAGCAACAATTTCAGTGGAATTTGGCTGCTGGTGACCTCCTTATGCTTGAGTTCCCAGTGACAGAAGGGCCCTCCTGGATGTTGGTGTTTCCCAGGAGTGGCTGTGCTTGGATGGACCCACGTGGTGGGGCGAGTGATGAATCCTGCCAGTGTTGCTTTGTCCACCTTCTGGTGACTCTTCCATGCCAAGGACCCCAACAACTCAACATCCATTGCTTCACTTTACAGTCAGAAGATAGAAACTTTCTGCCTTGTGACAGTGAAGAGCTGTCATGGGGTTTTTTTCCATGAGAACTCTCCATTTTACTAACACAGGGAACATCTTTCTCAAATCCCTGTTGATTTGAGTAACACCAGCCTTGCCCACATGCAAAAGAGTTCTCTTAAGTTCCACCAGGAAACAGCATTTTGCACCATTTTAAGTAAGTCTAAGGCACAAACCCACCTGGAAAGGCCATCTTTTTCTGCCTCTCAGGGAATCCTCGTGTGGGAGAGAGAAGAAGAGTCTGGTGGAAGCCAGTAATGAGTCTAAAATCTGTTTTCAGCTTCTGGATTAAATTCTTAATAATTCACTGTTCAGGGGAGGAATTGTGAATGTACCTGTTTGTGTAACTATTCTCTTCAAATATGCCTGGGAGCAAGCAGAGCAGAGGTTAAGGTCCTTCTTCCACGGAGATGTACAATACTAGTAATAATAAAATTAGATAGGTCCACTGGGCTCTGTGTGGTTGTACTGTCTTAAACCTCTAGAGAAATCCCTCCCTGGGAGGGTGGGCAGGCCCTGGCACAGGTTGGGCAGAGAAGCTGTGGCTGCCCCATCCCTGGGAGTGTCCAAGGCCAGGTTTGGAGCAACCTGGACTGGTGGTGGAAGGTGTCCCCGTGGCAGAGGGTGGGACAAGATGAGCTCCAGGTGTCTGGAGATGGTGGAATGGGAATGTTGGTGCCTTGCAGGACAACTGGAATGGGCTCTGCCTGAGGTATCTGTAAAGGTGTTTCACTTTCTAGAACTGACCACAGAAGAAGAGAGCAGGACAGGGTGAGGGAATGTAAGAATGAGGCTATCGATGAGATATGATCTACCTTGATTGACAGTGATTAGCTGCCTCACTTAGTACCCTTGTAATGACACCCTTTTCGGGGTGATTAGTTGCTCACAGCAGGGCTGTGCCCTGGAGCAGCATTCTTACAGGACTGCACGGTGCTCATGCCATGGATATCACTGTAAATGCAAGAAGATCATTCTGTCTTTGCAAATAAACACCCAAATATTGGCAAGATGTTTCCCCAACAGACTTCTGAAAAGCTTACAAGAAACTGGACTCATAGACTCACTAAAGTTGGAAGAGACCTCTACGATCATCATATCCAACCTTTAATGCAGCACCACGGTGTTTATCACTGAACCACGTCCCCACCTGCCACTATTAAAGTTTAGTTGAGAGGTACTAACATTTAACTTCTGAAAATTCCTACGAATTTCAGAGTTTAGAGTCTTTCTGTTCAGGTTATACATTGCTGCCACTCCTGCAATTATCTGGTGCACTGTTTACACCATCTGCATCCATTGTCAGTCTCCCACGATGGAGCTTTCGGTGAAGTTTTGGAAGTTCTAAGTCAGAATCTGGAAGCACTCTGCCCCCTGTGACACTGGTCCTTGCTTCCCATTTGCTATTATGGGATAAACAAGGGATGAAGAGGTGTATTTCCAAAGGAAACAGAGCAGTAAATTGATTTATGCTTGGAGCATAAACATTGTGAAATCATCTGGGATTGCCTTGGTCAATAAATGGATTGAGATACGTGGCAAGCTGAGTTGGTGATGACAGGACTGGAGTCCATGCATGTCTCAGGTCAGTCAGGAAAGTCAAACATCATCAGAGAGATCCATAGTCATTGCACAGGCTTGGGTATTGGAGAATTATCAAATCACAGACTAGTTTGAGTTGGAAGGGACCTTAAATACCACCTCGTTCCACCCCCTGCCATGGGCAGGCACCCCTTCCATCAGCCCAGGTTGCTCCAAGCCCTGTCCAACACGGCCTTGGAAACCTCCAGGGATGGGGCAGCCACAGCTTCTCTGTCCAACCTGTGCCAGGGCCTGCCCACCCTCCCAGCCAAGAATTCCTTCCCAATATCCCATCTAACTCTGCCCTCTGGCAGTTTTAATCCATTCCCCTTGTCCTGTCCCTCCAGGCCCTTGGAAATTGTCTCTCTCCATCTTTCCTGTTGGCCGCTTCAGGCACTGCAAGGCCACAGTTGGGTCACCCAAAGCTTCTCCTCTCCAGGCTGAACAATCCCAGCTCTCCCAGCCTTCCCTCCCAGCAGAGCTGCTCCAGCCTCTGCCCATCCTGGGGCCTCCTCTGGACTCTCCAGCAGCTCCATGTCCTTCCATGTGTGCCAGCCCATGGTGTCGGGGTCCAGATGAATTAAATCTCTCACCCTTAGCCTTCACAACGCAGCACAAAGCCTTCACCACCCTTTTTATTCTCCGTGCCCAGGCAAACCAACCCCAGTCACACACCGTCACATGTGGAGGATGTTGGTTACTTGGCCACTTACTTAATTTTCTCCCAGATGTGCTCATGCAGAGCCATTCTTGAGCTGTTGTGTGTGGCAAGGAACGTACTTGGAGGGAACTTGTGCTTTTGGCAGCAATCCTAAGGCTGCCCTGGTGTCAGTTTTAAGCAATGCACTGGCCTGTGGTGTTGTTTAGAAACTGATCTGAGCCAAGGCTGATCTAGGACAAGGCTTCACCGAGTTATGACAGATGGTGTGATGCATTTTCCTGGTTTGTTGATCCTTTACAGCAAGCCTGACAACAATGTCCAGTAGCCACCAGCATTGCTGAGTAGATTCAGAGTTCTGTTCAGCTGGCACTGAATAAAACACGGTGCTTTCTCATTTCAGGAAATAAGAGCTATTTCTGTGCTATTTCCTATGTTGTTTTCAAATTTTCTTTTGAGATTTCTAGATGAAGGTTTGAGAAAGAGACCATAGCAAGTCTTTGAGACTCGTATTTACATGCGTTGGGACTTTCAGCAGGTGGGAATGGTATAAGGCCATGGAACATTATGATTAGCCAAAACCAAGATCAGATATCACTGTCTCCCAAACTCTACACAAGCCTGTGTTGATCTCCATTCCTGACCCTGGACTATGTCATGTGGGGCATGTTCCTGCTCACTGAAAAGTGACAAAGCTGAGCCAAATCAGTTTTCCTCCAATACATTGGAAAAAAGCCCAAGAGAACCATGACACCAAACCTGAAACATTTGAGTATGTCTTCATTGAGGAAGTTTGCTGGAGTTGACCCAGGTCTGTTCATGAACAAGGCAAAGTCTTTTAGCTGTAAAATACACTTTAAAGCCATTGTACAAGGAAGAGGCATCAGGGAAGGAGTACAAGAAGTTCAGGTTGTTCTGAGCTCTTCTGGACAAAGGAATGGGGGAAGAATTAGCTGAGAAAAAACACTGGTGACCACATCCTCATTATTTCACAATTGACATTAAGGAATATTTATGCTTTTGTTTATTCGATTTCATTGCTGGGAGTGAAATGATTGCATGAACAGTTCTGAGAAGGGGTTGTGAAAAGAATCAGGTGGTTCCTCAGGCTTCCCTGTGTTGGTACAGAAAAATCAAAGGTGAGCAATTCAGATCCATATAGACCCTGNTGGAGCGGGGCCAGAGAAGAGCAACGAGGCTGGAGAAGGGAGTGGAGCACAAGTGCTGTGGGGAGAGGCTGAGGGAGCTGGGGGTGTTTGTGCTGGAGAAGAGGAGGCTCAGAGGTGACCTCAGCACTGTCTGGAACTGCCTGAAGGGAAGTTGTGGCCAGGTGGGGGTTGGTCTCTTCTCCCAGGCACTCAGCAATAGGACAAGGGGGCACGGGGGGCTCAAGCTCTGCCAGGGGAAATTGAAGTTGGAGAGCAGAAAAAACTTCTTTGCAGAGAGAGTGCTCAGGCATTGGAATGGGCTGCCCAGAGAGGGGGTGGATTCCCCATCCCTGGAGGTTTTTCAAGTGAGCTTGGCCGTGGCACTGAGTGCCATGATGTGGTAAAGGGACTGGAGTTGGCCCAAGGGTTGGACTTGATGATCTCGGAGGTCTTTTCCAACCCAATAGATTCTATGATTCTATGATTCTATGATCACATTGGTCTGGTGTGTGGTGTCCTTATTCCTCTGCTGTATTCATTGTTTACTTTATCCCTGTGCAACTCTAGCATGGGCTAGAGGGGCTTTAAACTAGAAGGGGCACAACCAGAGGACTGCTTCCCTTATCGGGTTCTTTAGCTTCATCCAGATTCTCCAAGGTCATGCAAGGAATCTGGAATTACAAAAGAGCTGATGTTCTCTTATTGATAAAATCAGACTGATACTCTCTTTCCCAGTTCAGGATGCCAAGGGCAGGTGGCAGATCATCAGGCATTGCCCTGCTTGTGACTGGTTTACCCCTGTGCTTGGCAAGAGGCAACAGGCAGAAGGTAGCAACCACCCTGGCCACACAGTCTCATGGTTTGTACCTGTGTGGAAGCAGCAGCAGAAGCAGCAGAGCAGGAGCTGAAGCAAAAGTATGTACTGAGAGCCAAGGACATGATTAACACCCATCAGACTGGTGAGCACAGAGGAACATGCTGCTTGCACCATGGCGTGCCACAGAGGAGGTGACTCACCAGCAGAAGACTTGCACCTGCTCACAGCAGGACAGCAGTGGGGACACAGCCGATTTCATGGGCTGTTTCTCTTCCTGTTGTCCCCATGGCAGGTGGGGTTACAGTCCTGTGATGCCTCAGACAAGAGCATGAAAGACATCCAGCAGCAGTGTTGGCTAAGGACTACGAAGCGTGAAGTTAACAAGATGCAGAAGTGACACATCACACCAGAGGGTGCAACTTTTGACTATTAAAGGACTTTCAAGGCCAAGAAAAACTTGGGGTTTGAGCCTCAAGCAGAACCCAGGAAGCATATGGAGAATTCAGTAGCTGGTAAGGTTGCTCTCCATGTCACACTTAGGTGACCTTGGCCAGCCCACCTGGATACACACCCCTCTGAGAGTCATAGAGTCCCAGAAGGGTTTGCGTTGGAAGCCACCTTCAAGATCATATTATTCCAAACACTTGCCATGGGCAGGAATACCTTCCCCTAGCCCAGATTGCTCCAAGCCTCTTCCAACCTGGCCTTGGACACTTCCAGTCATGGGGCAGCCACAGCTTCTCTGGGCAACCTGTGCCAGGGCCTCCCCAATTTCACAGGGAAGAATTTCTTCCTAACATCCCATTCAAACCTCCCCTCCTTCAGGGCCAACAGCCTCCTTTACAGCCATTCCCACTGTTCTATCGCTACGTGCCCTCTCCAGTATGAGGGTGTGCATGAGAATGTGTGTGAGTCCTGACTGGTACCTGGTTAGCAAGTTAAATAAAATACCTCCCTGTTTCTAAACAGTCTGAAGTTTTCTTACATTTGTTGCCACCACAATGCTCTGAAAACATCCCCTGGTTCTACAGCTCCATTTTAAGATGTGATAGTCCATCTAACATTTGGTTGTGCACCCTCCCATATATTATGGGGTTCTGACACTGCAGAGGAACACAAGTGCCCACTTACAATGCTGATAAGTGCACAATCCCAGCAGCATCATGGGGGCATTTCTCCTTCGCACACCTGTGTGTCAAAACACCCATCTCTGGTCTCCTAACTCCAAACCACTCAAAGGTCTTCATTCCTTCATTTGAGTAACCTACACGAGAGATTCTCAGTAAAAACCCAGCTGCTCTTTGTTGGCACCTTCTCTCCTTCCCACCACAGGTAGGATGGCTGTGGGTGCTGAATCACACAACAGCCTCAACGTTGACACACTGGTCCCATAGCCTCATTCCACAGCCTGAGGATGCCAGAGAAGTCCCTGTAGCCCTTCCAACCTCTATCAGCACCTACTTGTACCTAGTACCTCCACTAGACAACTAGCATCCAGTGGAGTTAGCAGGCAGCAGATTGGACAGTAGATGAAGTAGCCAACCATGCAAATAAAAGGTGAGGTCTGTCTTGGTACTGTTGAAGAAAACCTGATGGGAGAGTAGAAAAACACAGGCTGGTTTAAGGTTTCTCCATCCATAGGCTGATAACTCCTCTTGGGATGTACACTGGAATTGCTCTCTACACAACCTGCAAAGTCCATCTCATGCAAACCCCATGAAGTTCAAAAAGGTGAAGTGCAAGGTCCTACACCTGGATGTGGGCAGTCCCCTCACCAACAGGTTGGGTGGGCAAGTAACTGAAGCAGCCCTGAGTTCTCCTCAGGACTTGGGGGTGGTGGTTGATGGAAAACTCAGCAGGAGCCAGCAATGTGTGCTGTCACCCAGAACCCCTCCATGCCCTGGGCTGATCTCACAGCATGGGCAGCAGGGGAGGGGAGGGAGCAGTTCTGCCCCTCTGTCCCCTCAGGTGAGACCCCAGCTGGGTCACTGTGCACAGTTCTGGTGCCCCCAACACAAGAAGGACATGGAGCTGTTGGAGTGATTCCAGATGAGGCCACCAAGTTGCTGAAGGGATGGAGCACCTCCCTATGGAGACAGGCTGGGAGAGCTGGGGCTGCTCAGCCTGGAGAGGACAAGGTTGGGTGGAGACCCCACAGCACCTTCCAGAGTCTGAAGGGGCTACAAGGAAGCTGGAGAGGGGCTGTGCATCAGAGTGACAGGACAAGGGGGAATGGTTTCAAACTGACAGAGGGCAGGGCTAGATGGGATATTGGGAAGGAATTCTTGGCTGGGAGGGTGGAGAAGCCCTGACAAAGGTTGTCCAGAGAAGATGTGGCTGCCTCATCCCTGGAGGTGTCCAAGACCAGGCTGGACAGGGCTTGGAGCAAACTGGGCTGGTGGGACGTGTCCCTGCCCATGGCAGGGAGTGGCACTGGATGATCTTGAAGGTCCCTTCCAACCCAAACCATTCTGGGATTCTATGATTCTATGTAGTGGGATTTTTGCACTCACAGGAGTGGGAAGACCTTTTCAGGAGCCCAAAGCAGACAAAGGTCCAGCACTAAGGTAACAAAAGAGTGCAGGCCCTGGCCACACCTGCCATCAGGAGAAAGGCGCCCACACACAGTCCCTTTGTGCCAGCAGTGGCGGCGCTGACAGAAAATTACAGAGGGGAGGATGGAGCAACACGTGTTCTGGGAGCTGCATTTCACAACTCACATACCACTCATAGACTATGGCTGGCATGGACATTAGAAGGCAACCTAATCTGTGACCAGGAAGGCCATCCTCAGGAAGAGCACCTGGTAGCCAACCAAAGGCTTGGGCTTTTAGGTGGCTACCAAGCTACGGAAAGGCGTAGGTTGGATGGTCAGGTGTTGTATCAGGGGCTGGAGGTGGAGAACAAACACCTCTGCCCTGTGCAATACCTGTCACCTCAGCCCAAGAGTGGCGTTGCACAAGCTCTCCCCGCGCTGTCTTTCTTTGGTGAGACATTGAGCTTGGTGCTTCTCCAGAAAGTGTTGCAGAGCTTTCCCAAATTGCCCGTTGCAAATGCGACACCTCTTGGGCATTCGGGCTGTGTGGAGGGCACCTGGGCCACTGTCACTTTTCAGGAGGGGTGGAATGACCAAGTGTCTCCCAGTGAAGCCTCACCTGACCTTGGTATGTCTATGGAGAGGTCAGCACGCTCCCAAGGACTTGTAAAGCTGGTGGAGCCCAAGTTCTGTTGTTACACCAGGAACAAAATGACCCTGGGTGTTAGGAAAAGACCCTTTACAAAAAAAAGCTTTCGGCTTTCTTTTTTTTTAATAGATATCAAGGGCTTAAGGTGCAACTCCATAGCTGAAATTCCTCACCACACCACTCTGGCTGCTCTTGGAAACGCAACGCTTTGCAAGCATGAAAGTCATGACCGCATGGCCAAGCAGAGGGAGGTACCACAGCTGTGATCAGTGCATATCTGTTAATTGGAGGGCACGTGACGGGGCCCAGCAGGGTGCCAGCATAGCAGGGCTCTGACACAGCGTGGTCCTTTTAACCCTGGGGACGACAGAGCCACCACCATTCCCACCACCAGCCTGGGCAGAAACAACAGGGCTCTGTCTGGTAACGTACCTTCCTCCGCGTAGTTCAGGTTTGTGTTGAGCTCTCCCGAGGGTGAAAAAGCATTGATTGCTTTTTTTAATCTTGGTGATACCACAGAGAAGTTTGCTGGGAATATTTCAGAGGGCAGGTGTGTCTCATGGTGTGGGAGATTCACTGGGAGGAGAAGAAGGAGGTGGAGAGTAACTTGCAATTCATGCTGCCGGGCTGGAGTTATGCTCTGCCTTTTAAGAGCCCAGCAAAACATTGGAAATCATATATAATATTAATTATACATATTTAAAGTAGATCTCCACTCAGGTCAGGAGTCTCCAAGGTGATCAAAAGGGTTTCTGTTCTTTTCCAGGCTACAATTACTTAATAAATTGCCCTCTTTTGAGGCTTTAGCAGTTGGCATTTCATAGGATCCTCCTGTTCATACTGGGCTTGGGTACAAGAGCTAAGCAATAGAGAAGCAGTCACAGCCCAGCCAACCTAAACCTGTTCCCTCTGTAGCATAAACTCCTCCTTTGGATTAATTCCCTGTGTGTAACAACTGGCCTGATGGTATTTTTCTATCAATTTAGTTCTTGTATTACAGAGCTGGTTCTCTTCTTTTTACCATTACAAATATAAAGATGGCTCTTGCCTAGTACCAGATCCCATCTGCACAGAGGAGTATGGAAAGTCTTGTGTGGATTGTAATGGAAGTTGAAATTGGGAATCACCTTCCCCAGCCCAGACCTTGATGGTCTTCAGATATATAAGGAACTTAACCCATCATAACCCAGTGGAAACAGACATATCACTGTTTAATGATAATAATAATAATAATAATAATCAACAACAGTGGAAACAGACATTTCTATCAATGTTTAATAATAATAATAATCAACAACAACACTCATGTTGCTGTTTCTATTGCTTTTGTTGTTGTTCCTATTATTATGACTATGATTTACTACCATTATTATTGTTGTTATTTACACAGGCACAAGATGTGGCTGTTCATTGCAATCCTGTTTCTCGTACAAGCACCCACCAACTCCGAAGATGCCGTCGAGCAGAAAAAGGCTCTAAATCCCGAGACTTTCATGAACGTTGTAAGTCAGGAGAACTTTGACTTGGCACTCTGAAAGTCTGAGGTCTTTCACCTTGGGGACAGAGGGTTGGAGGGTCCGTCCGAGGGGAGGGCTGGTGCTGCTGAGCAGCTGTGACGTGGTGCTGCCTCCACACCAACATGACCAAGCCCTGCTTCCTGAAGGAGTCCTCTTCCTCCCGGCAGCCTTAAGTGCAATTATCAGCAGGGCAGTTGGAGAAGGGGATAATCCCAGCCTGGATTTGGCCAGATGTCTTCCCGGAGGGCAGGGATTTGAGGGTTGCTCCTCTCCTTCAGCTGCAGCAAGTCGCTCAGGGCCATGTCCATCTGAGCCCTGGAAGTCTCTGAAAGGGGGTTTGGGTGGACCCAAGATGTGGGCAGTAAAGTTGCTGCAGTTGATCTCTCCTGTCAACCTTGGGGAACAGCAGGATCACGGCAGGATCACGGCCGGATTTCACCAGACGGAAACTTCCTGATCTGTGGAGTTTTCAGCATAAATAAAGCTCAGGCAGAGCGTCGGGAGCCTTGCATCAAACGCTGTGGCGTTCATCCTATTGCCCTTCCAGTCCGCCCAGCCGGGCAGGTTCGATACGCCCCCTTATCTGTCCCGCACATCAGCTCAGAGCGCGACGTGCCTCGTCCTGCCGCCAGTGGCAGCCGCCGGTAAATCCTTTCGGTTTCAGTCTTCGGGTTTGGAACCACTTCAAACCCTGCAGCCGCCGCTCCCCTCCCGCTCACAGGCACGAGCGTCTCCTCTTCCCTTGGGCATCTCCCCGGCGCAGGAGTGGGATTTGGACGGAGCATCCTCTCTCACAAAAAGCCCTCAGCTGATCCAGAGACACTCCGGGCAAAGCAATGTCCCAGCTGCCACAGCACTTGGGTTTTCCAAAGGCATCCCAGTGGGTGAGGGATGTGCTCTTCAAGCCAGATAAACACCTGGGCTATGGGAATTTTTCTACCTGGGTTTTTCTTTCCCTAGAGCCAAATCATCTGCTACAGAGGATACCCCAGTGAGGAGTATGAAGTCCTGACTCATGACGGCTACTATGTCAGATTGAACAGAATTCCTCATGGAAAAGAAAAGCCTAGGAACAGAGGTATGGCTCTGTTTCACTCAAAACCAGTAAAAAAAAAATAACCCTTAACACAGGCAGGTTGAAGGGATGAACCTTACCAGGACAGAAGAGTATTTATTGCCAAAGCCAAAATACCAAATCCACAAGATTTCTCCAATTTACAGTCAAAGCTGTAGCTCCAGGAGACATCATCAAAATGCACATTGTATGTCCTCCGGCAGTGCAAGGAAGAGGCTTTATTGGCCTTAACTGGGGGTGAGTAAATACAGAAATTCTCATTCAGTGAAACATGCTGTTTCTTTTGCACGCAGGGCCCAAGCCAGTTGTGTTCCTCCAGCACGGGGTATTCGGAGAAGGCAGCCACTGGGTGAAAAATCTGGCTAACAACAGCTTTGGCTTCATCCTGGCAGACTCTGGCTATGATGTCTGGCTGGGAAACAGCCGGGGAACCAGCTGGTCCCGCAGACACCAGCACCTTTCAGTGGACCAGGATGAATTCTGGGATTTCAGGTGGGCTGGAGCACCTTACAAAAGCCTGGCAAACTTCCCTGCCTGTCACTAGGCTCTGGGCAGAGGTGGGTGCCTCCAAGCAGGCAAGTCAGACCCCCCAGTCCCTGGGTATAGCCACTCCCAGAGCTCCCAGTGGTGTATCCAGGGAGGATGGAGATACCTGTGCAGATCTGCTGCTGACATGGTGCCAACACCTGCCGAGGGCACAGGGCACTGCTGGCTGCGTGGGGATACCCGTCCTGCAGAGACATCAGCCCTGTCTCAGGTGGGAGACCCCACTGAGGTGTCCACAGGCGTCATTGCCACCTCCCCTTCTCCTAGACATTGTCCATAGAAACTTTGTCCCCAGTAACAGATTTTTTAGCTGCTACTGCCTCTCCAGAGCTGATCTTCCAAACAGTCCTGGATTTTCCAGGCTCATAAACATGCTTTTAGAAAAACCTAATAGAGCAGATCTGTGTTTCACCACATCCCACCAACAGGCACTTGGGCAGGAACTGCTCCATTCCCTTCTGGGAAAGAGCATCCCTGGGAGCTCCAATCCTGGCAGGAGCCAGCTCTGGGTCCACAAAGTGGCTGTGTGTGGCACTGGAATGCACAGTTGACCAGGCTCTGCACAGCTTATTTACTGCTCCCCAGCATTAGGGGAGGACTAAGCCCTTCCAGGGAAGGATGATGCCATGGCAGGAGGGAGGCCTTCAGGTCCTTGCAGATTCCCCCAACTCAGGGCTCTCCAAGCTCACAGGAATTTTCTCCTGGAAAATCAGCCCTGGTTGTTAAGCTGGGCAATGCAAGGCAGCCAAAGCTCACAGAGAATCTTGTTCTGGTGCTGCCATATAACCAACACACCCTTCCTGTGCTGCAGCTTTCATGAGATGGCCATGTATGACCTCCCAGCCATGGCTGACTTTGTGCTGCAGAAGACTGGGCAGAAGCAGCTCTACTATGTTGGCTACTCCCAGGGCTCCACAATTGGTGAGTTCCAGGGGGTTTCACACCAATTTGACTTGAAAAAGCTCATTTTGGTGTTTGTCAGGAGAAAGCAGAGAGGTCCATCTTCGTGGGTTTGACATCCACTGAAGTACCTCATCAGCCACTTCTAACTACAAGGACAAAGGTGTTGTCTCCCTTTGGCCAGTAGGAAGGTGGCAAGAGATCTCAGCATTCCAACTGGAGATAATGCCAAGTAAACAGATCTGAGTCCAAGAGAACCCTCAGCTTAAGCACCAGAAGAAAGATGGACCACATCTCAGGGTGTTTTTCTGTTTTCTCAGCGTTCATTGCGTTTTCAGCCCTGCCCGAACTGGCTCAGAAAATCAAAATGTTCTTTGCCCTGGCTCCTGTAGTGACAGCCAAGCATGCCAGAAGTCCCACCATAAAAATGTCCTTCCTGATGGACAAGAATCTCAAGATGATTCCGGTAAGGGATTACTCTGCCCCAAAACTCATCAGTTCTAGGAAAGGGATCATGCCCAGACTCAGCATCTGATGTGGCAGAAAACAGTTCATTCTGGCTGATTTATTGGCACAGACACGTTTCAGGTGCAGATGCAGTTCTGGATAGTCACTTAGTTGAGTCCCTGTCTTCCACCTGTTGGATGAAACTGGTCTTTCTGTGTGGGCACTTGCTGAATTCCTGGAAAACACACGTGGAAAAGAGCAGCTTTGTTTTAATGACAGCGAAAGATGGATCCAGAGCTTGGAGGAGGTGGGGGGCAAAGAGAAGAGTGCTGAATATTATTTTCTCTGGTGCGTGTTCAATCAGCACCACCTCCTGCAATGAGCTGTACACTTCTCCAGGGGGCAGAAGGGCAGGGGGGGCTGGGCTTGAGCCCCACATTTTCCCTCACCTGGCAGCTGGTGGGTGGGACGGTCCAGGGGCTGGGAGATGCAGGAAATCCACCGTGCCCTTCGCTCCTGCAGCTGCTGCTCGGCAGGACGGACGCGTCGCTGCGGATGAAGGGGCTGCAGAGGTTTCTCCCCCACCTATGCACACTCAAGCTGCTGCACAAGCCCTGTGCCAACCTCCTCTTTCTGATGGTTGGCTACAACGAGAAGAACCTCAATATGGTGGGTGTGCTGTGCCAGGGTGGGATGAGGGAGCTGGAGTCACAGGGCCACTGGCTCTGCCACCCTGCTAACACCCTGCCCAGCCTGCTGCAACCACTCACTCCCTGAGCTCAGGGCAAGCAGACCCTGCAAGGGCAATGTGGTTTCTTCTGCCAGATCCCTCTCTCACTTCTTCTCTCAGGACAGGAAGAGCCCCCAAGCTCTGCTGGGTGAATGTCAGTGGCCAGGTGGCACTTGCTAACACCTCTGAGTTAGGGCTGCCTGTTGCTATGGCCACCTCTGTGCCCCCGGGGTGCAGCCCCTGCTCCTCCCCACCCACCTTCTGTGAGGAGCATCTGTGTGACCATAGGTAGTCCCTGAGGTCTTGAGCACAGTCCTACGACAAGCAGCTGAGGGACCTGGGGGGGCTCAGCTGGAGAAAAGGAAGCTCAGGGGAGACCTTCTCTCCCTCTACAGCTCCCTGACAGGAATGGGGATCCAGGGGGGATCAGGGTCTGCTCCCAGGGAACAAGGGACAAAACAAGAGGATATAGTCCTAAGCTGCACCAGAGGAGGTTTGGGTTGCACATCAGGAAGAATTTCTTCACAGAAAGGGTGATTAGATATTGGAATGGGCTACCCAGAGAGGTGGTGGAGTCACTGTTGCTGTAGGTGTTTAAGGAACAACAGGATATGGCACTCAGTGCTCTCATCCAGTTGACAAGGTAATATTGGGTCACAGGTTGGACTTGATGATCTCAGACGTCTTTTCCAACATAATTGATCTGTGATTCTATCCCTGAGCCCAGATCAGGTAACTCATAGAGCTAGGAGTACCTCATTCTTCATCGTTCTTCATCCTGGTGCTGTCTCAGAGCAATGGGCTTTTAATGAAAATCATATTCCTAACCCTGACCCAGCTTTTTTAATGAAAATCATATTCCTAACCCTGACCAAGCTCTCTAGGCAGCATGACTGAGCCGTGGCTTCTTTGGGAAACATCATCTGGCAGTTGCTGCCTTCGCTGCCATCCACTGGAAAGCAATGATACCTTGGATATGTTTCCTTGCAGACACGGCTGGATGTGTACACATCCCACTATCCGGATGGGACCTCTGTCAAAAACATCATCCACTGGGCCCAGGTAGGTTTCCTGAAACACAGGGATGGTCCCTTCACGGAGAGTCTGATGTGTCCAGGGCAGATCTGAGAGTTCAGGGATTTTGGACATTAGCAGCTCCTGAGCAAGTCAAGGTAAGAAATCAGGTGTACAGAAGAGGTGCTGGGTGCAGGATGAGCTGCCCTCATCCCTCTGGGAACCAGGGCACACTGCGCTGTGCCAGGCAGGACAAGGGAAGGGATGGGGAGGTCACAGTTTGGGGCCCCCAGGGATCTCCAAAGCAGAGCAAGCCTGAGGACATCCTGGTGTTGGTGGGTGGAAACCAGGGTGTACAAGGAGAGGATTGGGGAGCTGGACAAGGAGGTAAAGAGGGACCCCCAGGGCATCTCCCCCTGCCCAAAGGGGTCCTGGACACCCCGAGGCAGGGCTCTGCTAGTCGTGCTGCAGCTGCAGCATTGGCCATGCTGGAAACAGGGTCGGGCTGGAGATCCCCCCACTTTTGTGCCTCCTTGCAGAGCCAAATTGTAGGTAACAGGGAAGGCAAAAAAGGATGGTCAGGTTGCTTAGGGAAATCCAGCAGCATCCTGCACACACAGCTGGTGATGAGCAGGTTTTCAGGGGGAAGAGCATGGCATTGGGACAGCCAAGGAATCACGTGCAACACAATGGGTCTGTCAACCCAGACAGACAGGGGGCAGGAGGCCAAAGCATCATCCTGTGAAAAAAATTGAAAAATCAGGCTTTGCAGGGATGCCACCTCCTCCTGCAATGTCCCCTGGGTGAGGACACTGACACCTTTCCTTGCCTTGTCTGTCCCCAGCCAGCTGGTGTGGGGATGGGCAGGTGGAGGGGAGTGCCTTGCCCAAATCCCTTCCAAGCACCCTCTCGTCATGTGGGCCATGAGGAGGTTGGGAGATGCCAGACCCACACAGTGGCACTCGCTGGCCTCCTACAGCAGATCTGTCCTCTCCTTCCAGGTGGTGAAGTCAGGAGAATTCAAAGCCTTTGACTATGGCAGTGAAAACATGGTCGTGTATGACCAGGTAGGAGACTGCAGGGGCAGTGCTGGCTGCTGGAGATGCCAGGGTGGGGCAGGGATGGGCTGGCTTGCCGGGGGTGACCATCACAGCTGTTTCTCAGAGCTACCCCCGTGTCCCTCCAGGATACACCACCCTTGTACCAGGTGGAGGAGATGCCTGTGCCCACGGCAGTGTGGTCGGGAGGGGAGGACTGGATAGCTGACTGGAGGGATATCCGTCTGCTGCTGCCCCGCATCGCCCACCTTGTCACCTACGTCAACATCCCTGACTGGAACCACTGGGACTTTGTCTGGGGCTTGGATGCCCCTGGGCGCCTCTACAGCAGCATCCTGAAGCTCATGGAGGGGTCCCAGTAGAGTGGTGGCTCCCAGGGAGGTGCTGATGGCCTGGCCCCTCTCCTTCAGCTGGGATAGCCCGAGGATTTGGTGGGACAGTCCCTGCTGTCCCCTCCTTCCTGCTGGCCTGACACGCTTGCGGTGATGGTGCTTCCCATGCATCTCTTGGTTGTCGGGGTTTGTCCTCCTTGCTTGAGAGCTCCTCAAGGACTGGTGGCAGTGTGGCACAGGGCAGCACTGGGGTCAGCTGAGGTGTCAGGGTGGGCAGGAGCCACTAGCCCTGAAGGAAGGGCCGCAAGGTGATGGTGGTGATCCTGGGACCCTACCAAGACACCACTGTGGCTGCCTAGTGGGTTGTGGATTAGAGCACCCAACCCACAAGGAGATGGGAGGGGGCTGGGCCTGTAGAGTCTGGCTGTGAGGGGACAGACTGAGAGCAGCCCCCAGCCATGGAACAGGCAGGGATGGAGGGGATGGATGAGACCAAACCTTTCTCAGCAGCAACAGGTTATGCAGTGAGAGAGTCTGGCCCCACGTGGCAGCCCACAGGGGTTCAGGTTGGATGTAGGGAACTCTTCTTCCCCCATAGAAGTCCCCAGGGAAGTGGAAGGTCTCCATCTGAAGGGGCTTCAGGGCTCCACTAGGACAAGCCCACACTTCCCCACATTGTTTGGTGCCAGGACTGAAAGGCCAGAGGTCTCCAGGGGTGGCTGTCTGGCCATCCCTCTCTCATCAGCACTGACACAGTGGGAATGCCCTTTCTCCATCCCTAGGAGCTGGTGATCCCAAATGCCCCGGGGCTGGTTTGCAGGGCCACTGTCCCGCCAGGAAGCTGCTGCCAGGCTGATGTCCCGAGGCAGTGCACAGACCCTGCCACACGGTCTCACCCTGCTGCTTGCTGCAAAACCGAGGCTGGAAAAAATCCCTCCAAAATAAATGCCCAAAGAGGATTTCAGGAGCCTGCACCACAGCTCTGACACCCCCGGCTCTTCCTTTCATGTGAACACTTTCTGGGGGCTGCCAGGCCAGTAGGAATGTGGTGGGGTGACCCCAGAAGCAGCTGGCAGTAGCTGGGTGGCACGGTGGGTGCTCCGGGGGTCCCAGCTGGGGGCATCCCGGTACCTCACCCTTCCTGGGGGGGACAAGCACCAGGAATGCTCGCTGGCAACAAAAACACCAGACAGCCTTGAGGATAGAGAGCTTTATTGCGTCCATGAGGGTTTGAGAAGCACAGGTGAGTGGGAGCAGTGAAGGCAGCTCTGCCCAGTGCTGCTGGGACGCGCATGGACGGGACAGCGGGACGAGGGGTACCCACTGGCTCCTGCACCTTGTCAGACTGACCGGCCACGGCATAAGGTGGCTACGGGAGCGGGATGCAGAGGAGGGTGGGGAGATAGTCCCAGGGCTGCCCCCACCCCAGGAGGGGTCCCCCCTCCCTCCGCAGCCTCCTCCCGCCCTCTATGGGTGCAGGCAGCCTTACAAGGACCCATGTATCCATCTATCAATCCTTCCATCCTTCCTTCCACCCCTTCACCCATCCCTCCATCGATCCATCCATCCCTTCCTCCCTCCATCCATCCTTTGATCTATCCCTCCGTCGATCACTTCCTCCTCCACTTTCTATTCCTTGACTTCTGCCTCCTCCTCCACTTCTGCCTCCTCCTTCACTTCTGCCTTTTCCTCCACTTCCACCTCCTNTCCCCCCCTCGCTCCCTCCACGCCTCTCTCCCTCCCTCCGGGCCGCTCCCGGGGGCGGCGCGTTTGGACGCGGGCGGTGCCAGCGGCGGGGGCGGTGCCGGCGGGTCCGGAGGCCATGNGAAGGCAGCTCTGCCCAGTGCTGCTGGGACGCGCATGGACGGGACAGCGGGACGAGGGGTACCCACTGGCTCCTGCACCTTGTCAGACTGACCGGCCACGGCATAAGGTGGCTACGGGAGCGGGATGCAGAGGAGGGTGGGGAGATAGTCCCAGGGCTGCCCCCACCCCAGGAGGGGTCCCCCCTCCCTCCGCAGCCTCCTCCCGCCCTCTATGGGTGCAGGCAGCCTTACAAGGACCCATGTATCCATCTATCAATCCTTCCATCCTTCCTTCCACCCCTTCACCCATCCCTCCATCGATCCATCCATCCCTTCCTCCCTC
>VWZD01000139.1:302081-316808 GCA_013396695.1 Sakesphorus luctuosus | reverse complement strand
TGGTGAAGGGTCTAGAGAACAAGACCTGTGAGGACCAGCTGAGGAAACTGGGGTTGTTCAGTCTGAAGAAGAGGAGGCTCGAGGGAGACATGACTCTCTACAACTGCCTGAAAGGAGGTTGTAGCCAGGTGGGAGTTGTGGTCTCTTCTCCTAGGCAACCAGCAATAGAACAAGAGCATAGCCTCAAGCTGCACCAGGTGAGGTTCAGGTTGAACATCAGGAAGAATTGTTTTCTCTAACTGGGTAGTTAGGCATTGGAAGGGGCTGCCCAGGAAGGTGGTGGAGTCACCATCCCTGAAGTGTTCAAGAAACAACCGGCAGTGGAACTTGGTGCCATCTTCTAGTTGACAAAGTGGTGTTCAATCAAATGTTGGACTCAATGATCTTGGAGGTCTTTTTCAGCATTAATTTTATGATTGTATCATGCTTGTTTTTAAAACCTCCTCATGATTTAGTAATATTACAAATAGCAGAATTTAATGGGATGTGCTTCTTTACCCCCCATCTCTAATCAGTGTCAATGTACTGGGCCACTCTCCCAGCACTTAGAAAACTGCTTAACTTCTGACACTGGTAAGCTCCTACAGGCCAAGTTCCTACTGGGTTCCAACTGGTTTCCTACTCTTCCGCTTACGACCACTATGGGCTACAATTCAGGGGAGCTCTGCTACTTGCATAGCCACCTAACAAGTCCCTACCCTCAGGAGAAAGGGAAGAAAATATGTGATGAGGAAGGAAATAAAACGTGATTACTCACCAGCTCTGATTCCCAGCCTAAATACCTGTCTTTTTAACTGTTCTTGGTGCTGATGCCTATTTTTTATAATCTGTCACTGAAGCTCCAGTTGGCATTAAATGGGCACATTGGCCCATGAAGAAAGATGGGTAATGCAGTACCCTGTCCCTCACAGGGGGAGTGGGGCACAGAACAGCCCCAGCTGCACATGGTGGGACTCACCCTGCCACCTTTGGCGGCTGCTTCCTCAGGTTCCCCTTTGGCAGAAGCAGGTATAGATGCTGTGGGAGCTCTCCTTCTGCTCTGGTTTCTAACAGAGTCTGTAGCTCCCCAGTTACATGTATGGCCACATGCAGTGTAGTAAATGCCATGAATCAGCCTGTTCACTGTAATGCCACGCTGTGCTTATTATAATTATCAAATGCATTATGGCAGGAGGACAGCAAGCCTGGGCTTCAGTGCAGCTCTCTTTAGGGACAGGACTCAGGGTAGGGCTGTGTCTTGCACTGCCTCTGCTCCTCTTCCATGTTTGGCCTAAAGTAAGTGTGCAAGTACTCTCAGGTCCTCCGTATCTCGTAAACTAGTAAGTTTTGAAATAGAAAAATAATAGCCATATAACAGCCAACACAACTGCTAGTAAGAGGGGTGGGTAATATAAACTGAGGAAAAGGGCTTCACAAGAAGTCTGCTCATCCCCCTCCCTGCCTGAGTGGGAAACTCATTTGCCTCTAACCCTCCCGCGCCTGTCAACACCCGGATCTGCAAACCACAAAATAAATTCCTGGTTCCCTTCTCCAATTGCTAGAAAAGCCCTCTGCTCTCCATCACCTCTGCAGTTTCATTGTGTGTTGGCTCCTGATGTAGGCACATTCCCCATCTCCATCTGTTTGTTCCCTTTGTGCCTGGTGTTCTCTGTGCTCCAGCAGCTTTCCCCAGCTTAGGTGCACTTTTTGCCCCAAGCCAGACACACACCCTCTCCTTCGAGCTCCTTGCTGAGCTGGCTTACAGAGGCCAAAGTGAACAGCCTGGGCAGGCTTTGCACACTGTTCTGCTCAAGAATAAGAGAAATAGAAAGGTGTTGTTTGCAGTACCTGTCCAGCAAACTGGAGACAAGTTGAAGAGTTAACTACTATATCCTGCACCATCATTTGATGTCAGTACACAGCAGTGTCTCTTGCAGTATGATGGCTCTGACTCAGTTTCCTGAATTTGTACTCTTACCTGTACTATTTGAATGCAAGAGGAAAGTGGCACTAACTGAATCAGTGAAAAATTGGCACTATCAACTATGAATAACCCATCACTAATGTTCTTTCAGAAGGAAAAAGATTCCTTTTTAATGTGATGTTGAAAAACATAAAGGAAAGCAGGTAGTTACATCTTCCCCATACCCCCAAACAGAAACAAAACCTAGTGCAAATTTTTAAAGCAATACTACATATCACTAATATCTGCTATACTAAGCCTTATGAAGCCAAAAATGGTTTAAATTGAATATTTGTAGTTAATTATGGCTCATTAAAGGAAGAACTAAGACTGAACTGTGCTAGCAGTTAACTAGTGCATTCAAATGCCTAGCTGAAAATAGGCATTTCCATCTGAAAACAAATGAAAAGTAGTTGGATGAATGCTTTCTTATACCAACACAACAGAGTTTAAATTTTAGTCAGGAAGAAACAGTAGGTTGTTGTCAGGAGCCATCAGTGTATAGAAGGACACAAAGTTACTCTCTTCTGAGAGAGCTGCAGGCTTTCAGAAGGTTTTGTTTTACCTTCAGACTGAAATCTCAAGAATGTTAATGAGAAATGCAATCCATTTTTTCACTATCAGACAAGGCAACACTGCTTGTAATCCCTACATCCTGAAAAAGGAACCTGTGTTTTTTCGAGATCGTGTGGACTGGTCTCAAATGTATCTTGTAGTTCCTATGCTGGGTTTAGACTTGGACATTTACAGGTCAGCAGCCACCACTCTATTCTACATGTACTTGGGCTTTTTTCAAATTCTGGGCTTATTTAAAATATCTGTCTGGATGTATCTCTCAAATTACTTGGTAATTATTGAAATATATGATATGTATGTTTTAATTGTTCAATTACTGCAATTACTGCTTGTTAAGGTACAAAATAAAAACTGCTGTACATTATTTGAGTGTAATTAAACCCATGTGCTCCAAACTTCTTACGTTATTTTTTTTTTCAATGGATTGGATAAGTTTCTTTAAGTGCATGGAACTGTTTAAACTAAATGGAGCAGGGAACCCATGTATGTGTTTCTAGCTGGTGATGTAAATCCCCTAGTGAGCCACAGTAATGGGAAAGCAGCACTTGAAAGCCAGATGCAATGAAAATTTAAACATATTGCATTCATAGCATGTGATAGTTTAATCATTATTTAAGCTTTAGAAATGTCACAGCATAATTACTTTCAGAATGAGTACAAACACTTTCATGCACAAAAATTGCTTTTTTGCTGCAACTTTTGCTTCTCATGGGAAAGTTTTGCTTTTGTGAATTTTCTGAACTTGATCTTGTTTCACTTGATCACAGACAAATTCTCTGTGAAAATTCAAAATCCAACAATTAAGATTAAAATAAAGCCTACAGATAAATTTTTAAATGGAGCATGTATTTTCTTTATGGTCTTTAAAAAAAAATCTGAGAAACTATTTCTTTCATTTAAAAAGAAAAGTTGCAACAAAACCAGTTAAATGGAAAATGCTTAGTAAACCCTATTTGCAGAGTCAGGGAATGGAAAGCTACCAAATTCTGGATTTGTAAGCACCCCTGCAGGATTAAATTCAGCTCTTCTGTGGATTTTACAAACCTCACAGCATACACAGAACCCTGCCTCCCTCTGTACTTATATGGAAAGTAGGACCAGTACTTACGTTCTAAATTTGTCCTGGATCTGGAATGTTCTGATGAAAGCAGTTGACTTTGCAGTATAAATTGTGTTGATATGTAAAACAGTAGTATAATCCCAGTCTACATTTAGATGCCAACACTTCCACTTTACATAGCCCACTACGATTTGTTTGTACTATGAGCAGTCCAGGTTGGATTTTGGAAAATGGCAGTTATAATGGTTCTGCCATTTCTGAGAAACAGGCTAGAGAAAAAAATACTCTGCATGTCTATAACTACCTGAAGGGAAGTTCTAGCCAGGCAGGGGTTGGTCTCTTCTCCCAGGCACTCAGCAATAGGACAAGGGGGCACGAGCTCAAGCTCTGCCAGGGGAAATTGAAGTTGGAGAGCAGAAAAAAAATTCTTCACAGAGAGAGTGCTCAGGCATTGGAATGGGCTGCCCAGAGAGGTGGTGGATTCACCATCCCTGGAGATTTTTAAACGCAGATTGGATGTGGCACTGAGTGCCATGATCTGGTAAATGGACTGGAGTTGGAGCAAGGGTTGGACTTGATGATCTTGGAGGTCTTTTCCAACCCGATCGATTCTATGATTCTGTGAGTCTAATTCAGGGCTGGGGTTGTTAGCACATTTTCTAAGCAGAAATTTTGGAGCAGCTGTACATCCTCATAGCGAAGACTTAAAGGTCATAAAAATTGCCTTTGTATCAGAAATGTACTGGAAGTTACTTCTGGTGGATTCATTGGAATTTTTCCCTTGTGAGTTTTTATAAAACTGAACTTTTCATATGTTCTGTAAAGGCAAAATCATCATAATCACTTCACACCCCTTAATGTTTGTGTCGCTTTCTGTGCTCTCATGAGCTTGTTAGTGCTAACCAGAAGATAAACCTGTCATCCCTGTGGAGCCACTGAGTGTGCTGTAGATGGTACCTGTTGGGTTGAAGGCAGACTTCTCTCTAACCCATGCAGTGGCCACAGTTTCTCTCCTCTTGTATGGCACTTGGTGGGCCCTCATTGTAGAACAGACTAAAATCAGTGAAGACATAGAAAAGGATTACCCAGGTATTCTTTAATGTAGCTCTTCGTGTGTCATGGAATCACAGAATCACAGAATGGTTTGGGTTGGAAGAGACCTTAAAGATCATCTAGTTCCAACCTCCAGCTGTGGACATTCCACTAGACCAGGTTGCTCAGAGCTCCATCCATCCTAACCTTGAACATTTCTGGAATGGGGCATCCACAGCTTCTCTGGGCAACCCATGCTGGAGCCTCATCACCCTCACAGGGAAGAATTTCTTACTAATATCTAATCTGAAGCTATTCTGTCAGTGTGAAGCAATTCCCCCTTGTCCTGTCACTACATGCCCTTGTAAAAAGTCTCTCTCAATCTTTCTTGTAGACTCCCTTCATGTTCTGGAATGCCAGAATTAGGTCACCCTGAAGCCTCCTTTACTTTTCCAGACTGAACAATCCTAATTCGCTCAGTCTTTTCTCAGAGGAAAGGTGCTCCAGCCCTCTGATCATCTTTGTGGCTTTCATCTTGGACTTGTTCCAACAGACATCCCAATCCTGTGTTGGGGACTCCAGAGCTGGATGCAGCACTCCAGGTGGGGTCTTACCAGCACAGAGTAGAGGGGCAGAATCGCCTCCCTCACCCTGCTGGGGCCACACTGCTTTTGTTACAGTCCAAAATAGAAATGGCTTTCTGAGTTGCAAACACACATTGCTGGGTCATGTCCAGCCTCTCATCCACCAGCATCCCCAAGTCCTTGGCAAGGCTGCTCCCAATCTGTCCATCCCCCACCCTGTGTTGACCCAGATGCAGCACCTTACATTGGTCTTCGTAAACCGCATGACATTCCCATGTGCCCACTTCTTGAGCTTGCCCAGGTCCCTTTGGATGGCATCCCTTCGTTCAGGCATGTCAACTGCACCACTCAGCTTGGTGTCATCAGCAAATTTGCTGAGGGTGCACTGGATCTGTGTATGAAAACAGACTGTTCCCTGACTGATACATGGTCTTAGAGCAAAAACTGGGAAATTCACTATGGGTAGGTGGTAAGATAAATCATTTTTACATGAACCTAATGAATATTAGAACATGTCTTACTTACACGGAGCTACTACATAACTGTGGAAAGTGTTGGTGTTTACAGTCCTGATGTGCCCTTCAGTGTGGCAGCCCCAGTTAAACTCGCCGCGTACACTTTCCTCTGCTGCCGTGCAGGGATGTGATGGGGAACATAAGATAGGCTGACAAAAGAGTTATCAAAGATACACTGGGATCAGGGTGTGTCCTGCATGAGGAGAGGAGCAAGTAATATTTTAAAGGCTGTCATCCATCCCTACAGGCACCAGAGTATTACATTACTATGTGTATAGGACAGAGAGGCAATAATCAATAGATCTAATGTGCTGGGGGCCCAGGGAGGGACAACCTCAGATTCTCAGGCAGGACTGTATATAATTAAGTGAAATAAACAAGGCTTATCCTTAGGGAAAAAAACCCTCTCATCAACTATTGTGAGTTGAAAAGTAAGAGTTCTTTACCAAATAGTACAGTTCAGTTTCATTAAGCGTAGAATTTCCTTACCAGTCAAAACCATACATTTCTCGCAAAGAAAACAATATGGCCTATTGCTTGAACACAATAATAATGATGTCTGAGTGGTAAAGAAACAAAGTAATGTATGTGATTGTTATTATTGATAAACCAAACTCTGAAAATCTGAAGCCAGATACATCTGTTAATTTCAAGGCTCACTTGACAGGTAATACAGGTATGCTCTTTCACTGCGACTTTCTGACTGCTTTCCAATTCTGTCGCCGCAGGGCCCAGCCTCCTCTCCCAGAGTGCACTCCAGCTCAATTCCAAACCTGAAGGCTCCTTCCAGTACTCAGCCAGCTACCACAGCAACCAGACCCTCGCCCTGGGTGAAACAGCAGCCGCCCAGCTCCCATCCCGCAGCAGTCAGGCCAGAGGTGCCATCCAGAGCTACAGCCAGGTACGTGTCCGAAGCACTTCGGGTCTCTCAGATCTGAAATTGTGTGGAGTAGCTCCCAGGAAACAGCTGTTCAGTGCTTACCTGCACATGAATTTCTGCCTTTGCTTTCTGTCTTGTTCAACACACCTGCAGCAGGGTGGAGTTACCATCTTCATCTTTGTAAATCTGTAGTGGGTTGACTTGCATGGTAATAAAGTAATCCTGATTTAAAAGATTTACATGCCAGTTTTACTTCCTGGCTTGCATATATTTTTTGGTAACAGCATGTTTAAGCATTTATTTTTAAAGAAAATTTCTGTGACTGTACTGATAAGGAGGCTATACTAAGGTCTAGACCTGCCAGTTTTGGTATAACCATAATATTGAAAGCAGTAAGTGCCAGGAAACAAAAACAAAGCCAGGCTGACACCAGATGTGAAACCTCTTTGGGAAATCATGCATCACCTGCTGCTGTGGCCTAATCCCAAGTGTAAGAATCATTTTTTTTCCTCCCCATATTGCAAGACAAGCAGGTTATCAGACAGTCACCTGTGCATTTGAAACATTTTGAGATTGTTTCAGATACTCATGAAAACTTTGTAAATCTCTCTACCTGTCTAAACAATCCCTTCTGGCTCTGACATGTAAGCCTCTCACCTTCTGTGCTTTTTACTGTGACATCGAAGCCTCTTGCTGGGAAGGTAAGCTTCAGTTTAGACAAAAATTTCTAGACATGTTCATGCTTCTGTTCATAAACAAAGTCTGCCTGGGTTGCATTGGTCAGCACAGATTATTTTCTCTGTTTAGATGTTAACCACCCCAGCAAAGCAGATCATCTCAGTGTGACACCGGGACACTTGGTAATTCATTCTGTAGAGGAGAGTATTATTTGAATTTCAAAGCCTTAAATTGCTAAGAGATTTCAAGTATTACAGTCATTGCACAGTTTGTGGGATACCAAGAGACATAAAATACTCTATCCTCTCAATTTGCTCAGAAAAGCTCCGTATCCTCTAAGACTAAAAAATTAAATAAAGCACAGTTTAATTTAATTTCAAATTGTGTAGGTACTTCTGTTTCATAGAATCTTTTAGGTTGGACAAGACCACTAAGAAGACAGAGTTCAACCATTCACACAGCACTGCCAAGACCATCTTTATTTTCCTCCACATTGTGTGGTAGATGTTCCTGCAGGAAAATAACTCAGAGAACTTAGTAATTTTTCACACTATGATTCTGCAAAGAATGTTTGAGAACTTCAGATCAATTAAAATATATTTTGAAATTATTAACAAACTGCCATATATACTATGAATTAATACCATAAAAAGCATACAAAGGAGGTTTTAAAAGAGGTAAACAAGAAGAGGAAGATTCAAAAGTCAAAATTAAAAAGTTCTGAATATGACCATTGCTGATCCCAATGAAAAAAAGTCAATCCTTGGAATTGTTTTGCTATTAAAATAAGCCTCAGGAGTTGAAACTGCTCGGATTGTGATAATTTCCTTTGGTATTTGTGTGCAAGGAATATAGCTCTCTCAACATGAGTGATAGCCCAACTGCATGCAAAAAAAAATGTAAATAGTCCCAAGGCCAGCTGTGACAGCAAGAGCAATTTGTGAAAATGCAATTGTATAAAAAAGAGAAACTAATTAGTCTTGGGATTTCCTGTATAGTGCTGCAAAGTGCAATCTAACATTTTTGTCAATTTGGTGGAGTTCATTATAGATCATAGAGTTTTTCCAGTGTTCTGAGTGCTTTGGAACACAAAACTTTTATCTTCTAAATGCTACTGTAATAGGATGTCTTAGCAAAAACTGCTCCTCTGGCAGAGAATTACTCTGCTTCCCCATTGAAAACAGCTTTTCAAACTTGGTGTCCAGATGCTGATATATCCTCTATTAATCACTGAGGTTTATTTGTGAACAGTCAGTAGTGACTTTTATAAAGTTAGCAGCTTTTTCAGATGAGTTGCAAAAAATTAATCTTCTATTTAGACCATATAACTTGTGAATGGCCAGGTTCACTGTAATCTTGGAATGGTCATCTTATGTTGTAGATTCATCGGAATATAAAGCATAGCATGTACTACAAATACTGGGTTTTTCACATGTTCTGCCATGTGTTTGTAAGGGCACAGAAAAGGAAGTTTACATTTCTGGATGAGGATTTGTTTAGCTTTTGGTGATGCTGCAGTCTTTTCAGAGGCTGAGGCAGCAACACGGGTAAATCCCTGTTGTTGTGTATTGTCTCGTGCTCCTGATGCCTCTGGACTGAATAAGCTGGCACAGAATTGGAAAACCCTAAAAACCAAGAAGTAGATGGAAAATAACAGTGATTAAAAAAACCTACCTTGTAAAATCATTTAACAGTTAATTTTCTAACTTCTCTATACCCTTTTTTCTATGAACAAGCCATAAGTTTGTCATTCATCAGACCACCACACCTCACTTAGCCCTAATTAATGCAATAAGAAGTGAGTGCTAGCATGTGTTGTCAAGCAGAAACTGTATACTGGCCACAAGATGATAGGCTGCTTCATAATCTACCCAGCCAAAATGTAAAATAAGGACTTCACTTCTGATAGGGTGTAGAAGATGATGATGAGTTTAATAACTGGATTCTAAATAGGAACATGAAAATTTTTCTGTCATTAAGGAAACAGATGAAATCAGATAACTCTTTTAATGGCACTCAGAGAAGAATTCACTAGTATAGCTTATGGCAGTGAAGATCTGCAATACTGCTTTGATCCTGCTGTAGGTAATGATTACAGCTTTCATTGCTGCTTTAAAACCAGACAGTGACCACCTCTGGACACTCTGAAAGGATCTCACACAATTCTGTTTGTGGATGTAGAAAACTACAATCCTAATACCTACCATCATCTGTGTGTGTGATATGACCTTTGAGATTAGGATCAGGTAGGCTGACAAATATTCTTGATAGTGTTGGAATGTTTGGAGTGGATCAACGGAAAAAAATAAGGAGGAACAGATGGAATAGTCCACATTTGAGGGATCCAGAGGTATAGTCTGGCATCTGTGATATCATAAATGCATTTGAACATAGGTAGCATCTCCTTGATATTGTCAGGAATCTATACATGACATTAAAGCAGTACTGCAGAGGAAAGGCCCTTCTGCAGGTCCTTCCCAAAGACTGAAGTGGTGCATCCCAAAGACTAGAGAATGTTAAGAATTTTCCATGCCCTCTTCTTTCCTTTGTAAGAGTTTTGATAGAGACATTAGACCAGAGCAGTGTGATACCTTCAGCGAAGCCTTGTGGAAGGTTCCTTAGGCTGACAGAGAAAGAAAGTAGCCCTCAAGATACTGGGAAATCTTGGGGCCTCTGAAAGAGCAGAGAGCACAGCTGAAATTGCACACAGACCTGCACTCTGAGGGTGTCTCTCAAAAACCCCAGTAAGGATGAGCAAGTTTTCTGCCTAAAGCCAGCAACACACACCAGTATTCAAAAGCCAAAGCAGCCAGAAGGGATGTCTTCCACACCGCTTGAGCATACAATTGGAAAATCCTCCCTAGAATCAAGAGAAAGGGTCTTCTCATGGGCATCAGTGTGCTGCATATGACTATGTTCATATTCATGAGATACGACCTTGTTTGAGATTTTAAGGGCCAAGACATCCCCGAAAGTTCCAGAGAGCAAAACGAGCTGAAAACCTGTGCGGGTATTTAATGCTAAACTAAAAATGCTTGTGAATACAAGTTCATCCAGACCTAAGATGGGTATGTAGACTTACTCTTAACATAACTTTTCAGTGTCTTCTGGTACCTGTCAGAGAAGTATAAAAGACACTGAGTGCAAATTTTCTTTTCTCAAAGGTAACTGTTACCATAATTCAAGTTTTTCAGCATTTTCCTGGAAATTGCATCATTATCTCATTCTTGAGAAATTATTGTGAAGGCCTTTCTGGTTTTAGTTTTGTTTCTAAAACTCAGGTGGTTGCACTGACAGAAGTTCTGTTCCTTAGTACCTGTGAATTATGAAGCACAGATGCACAGAACCTAACAGGTTTGGGGGTTGTGTTTTCACATCCCTTAGAAGAAAATGGTTTGAAGATATTTTAGATGATACATCAAACAGATTTGCTGCACCTGCTGACAACATAATGGTCATCTTGTTCTCTGAGGCTTTTGCTATTCAGGTTTTGCTGGTCTTACACACCATTTTTAACTCTGTGAGCAATCTCCAAGAATCAACATGCTGCTGTTCTAGTAATCAGCAGCTGACTCCAAAGTTTTGTATAAACTATCTAGTCATCTAGGATTTTGTAATTCCTTATCCATGAAAAACAATTCTGCAGAATAAATAAGTCAACACAGTTACTATTTGCCCCTCTCAATTCCACTCCATAGAACAGCAATCTCATCTTACAGTCTTTCATTTGCTCCTTTTTAGTTAAAGTTCTGATTTAAATTTTCAATTGGAATTGTAAAAAAGGGGGGAAAACGCAAGCTAATTTCCTGGAATTTAGTACATTAAATGCTTGAATGAACAGGCAAACAACAGTTAGGCTGTTATCCTGTCTCCTATAATCTAACTGGACACCCTCAGTAATTTTCTCTATAAAGCTCTACAGATCTTGTTTTGTCCATATCAGTGGAAAATGATCTTTCCAGGAAGATTAAATGGGAAAGAAAATATTTTCATAACTGTAATAATATTCTCATGTCTTTTTTTTCCCATACATTCCTGCTATTAGGAAGGATACACCAAAATCCATATATTGAATCCAAAGAATCAAGGCTACTTTTCTTTGGAATACCAGAAAAGTGAAATCTGTGTGTCTTAGAATGGGTATTTACAGGGCTATTGTAAGAAAGTCCTTGATTTTTATTCACATCTGTAAAACAGGTTGATGCAGGAGGATATAATAACTGGAAAACTAATTTGTTCTTAGTTTATTTCCTTAAACACAGTTTTCTTACCAGGTTGACAACAGTGGATAAATGGAAGAATAAGGGTAAAATACCATTGTATTTCATTCTTCCAAATGAAGTATAATGTCACATTGCAGGATGAACAATGGCATGTCTTTATGGCTGTCTCAAGCAACAAACTGGGAGAAACACAAGGAGAAACTAAAGCACATTTTGCTTCTGAAAACATGCATGTAGAATGTTACTGTACACTTGTCCCTTTGAAAAAATGTAAGAACCTCATGGTACATTTAAGACAGGTCTGAGATTAGTCACATCCTAGAAAGTACTGCATGCTAATGTTTTCACTGCAATCTGTTCATCCAAAAGTTCTCTCCTTCACACAGAGCAAATGCTAAGCTTTTTAAGAAGTGCTATACATGCATTTTTAATTAAGCATGTAATTCTTGTGTCTCACCACTACACCTTGTTCCCCATAACAAATGATCATGAAATGGGATTTTTTTTGGTTGTTGTTTTTTTTAATTAGTACTTGCAGAATGCCCGCAGCTTTATAGAGATTTATTAGGAATATGGAATAACATTGGTTTAGTTGAAGTTAATTACTCTAATCCTTGACACATCAAGCAGTGCAGAAGCAGATTAGAAAAAGAAATTTTGTATACATGATGACAGTGCTTGCCTTAAAATCCTTGTATCAAGACAAAATTGTCCAAGTTACCACTACATTAGCAGTCTGTTGCAGAACACACTGGTAGCATTGCAGAAGACTGTATTTTGGAACAGTGTTTATTGCAAAGTAAGTTATTATGCCACTTAACAGTTCAAGTAAAATGTATTACCAATATCAATTGATAATAATAGCTGCTTGGCATTACCTTTCTTTATGTGCAAAATTTGCTCTGTCCATGTTGTCTTAAATCATGCCAGCCTGTTTTTGTTTTATAAAAGTTGTTACCATATAGTCTAAACCTGGAAAATGAAAACTGTACTCCTGTCAAATATCTTATTGGACAGTCAATTGCAGATTAGCCCTTCTTCCCAGTTTAAAGCAGATGTGGTAAGTAGTTCAGCATGAAAGTAGCTTTAAAAAGTTGATTGATGTTCCCAGAGTTTGCCTTCCTGGTTTTTGTTAGGAGTCTTTCAAATGAGCAACTTGTGCTTGTTGGCCATTGATGAACATTTCAGTGCTTGTGCATGATGCTGTGATGTTTGTACCTTGCTGCTGGAATCAGAACAGTCCAACTCAAAAGAGGACAGGCTGCTTATATCTGTGACCCACTTGCTTGCCCAGGAGTTACTACACAGAGCACCTGGAGGGAACAGTTTACATTCCATTTACCTGTAAAGCTCTGTGAAGTGCAAACCCTCCAGAAGGCAGTGAAATTTGGGGCTTGCAGTGCTCCCTGGAGAGGCTGAATGCTCCAAGTGCTGTACCTTCTTCCACGCTACTGCCAACTGAGAGCAGAGCACCAGGAGCAGCTCCTCCAAAACCTTGTTTCTTGTCCCTCTCTAGGAAAGTGCATATTCTTCCCCCAGTAGCAAAGCATTTGAGTAAGTTTAAGTAAAAAAAAAAAACAAAACAAAACAAAGAACAGAAAAATTCCCAGTGGGCATACATAGGTAAAAGTACACATTTCTGGCATTTTGAACCTTGTTTATTCTTTGCGTGGATTAGTTACCTTGTCCTCAGTTCCTGATCAAATCCTTTATTGAGTATCCTAGTGAAAATAAATTTCGTACCAGGAACATGGTGCTTTTGCTTACTTTTGTTGTTTCTTTTCCCTGTAGGACGCTACTAAAAAACCCAGTGCTATTTAAATGTATAACAATGCTGCTCTTAGCATTCACCACACCTCTTTGAATTGAGTCACAAAATTCATTATTCACATTTTCAAGCCTCTTCTCACTAAGAAAATCAGTAGCTGAGAGGTGTGTGTGTGTGTGTTTGGACAAAGCACTGGTCAGACCGATTCAAACTACACTGTCAGCTCTGAGGATCTGGAGCACTTTCTGAGGTTTCAAGTAAATCCCCTGCATAGCCAGAAAAAAAATAGTGTCTGAATCCAAGAATGCATCTTCCAACAGAGCGCTGAGCTCTCGCTCTGCGCGGGGCACAGTTATGAGAGGATTTTAATGTTCCCACATTCACGATGTTCTCCTGAGCCCAAGATCCTCGATAATAAAAGGGGCAGCCGCGTGTGTGTGAGGGCGAGCTCCATCCTCTGCGGCTGCACAAGCGGCGCCGGCACAAACCGAAATTTCTCGTAGGCAGCATCTCCCGAGGATTTTCTCTCGCTCCCTCTGCCCAGCCCCCTTCAATTACCGCCTTAGGGGGAATGTAGCGGTGCGGTGCCCGGGGGCCGGAGCGGGGAACTCCCTCCGTCCCTCCCCGCTGGATGCGGCCGGGGAGGCTCCGCAGCCCCTCCCGCACCTCCCGCCCCTTTCGAGCCGCGTCAGTCAGTCCGAGGCGCTGCTTCTTTCTGTGCTGCCGGCGGGACTCGGCAGGGGCTGGCCGGGGTTCCCCTCTGTCCCTCCGCCCCTTCACAGGAGGCCGCGGCCGCAGTTCTGCCGCCGCAGGGGACAGACAAGCTCCGGTGCCGTGCCTCTCATAGGGCAGAGATTGCGGGAAACCGAGTATAGTTACTCCATTAAAGCCCTTTCCTTGACTTCGGCTGCTCTTCTCTAATGTCCGCAGAATAAAGGGGTGCGGGCGTATCTCTGTGTTTATGTGAGCCGGGGCTGACCTCTGCCCAGTGTAGGGCTGGGCAGGCGGAGCCCGGGGCGCTGCGCCCACGGCCGGGCTGCAGCCGTCGGGAGCTCTTCCGACGCCTCTCGGCCCGAGCCGGCGGCAGGTTTTTCCCCTCAAAGGCCGGGAATGCTTTAGCAGATTATCGAGTCCCGTAATCCCGCGGGTGCCGGCCTGGTTTGAGGTCAGCGCGGGGGCTGCGCCCGGCGGGGGCTCCCCCGGCCAGAGCCCCTCGCAGCGCCCCGCGCAGGGCCGGGGNCCGCCGCCGCCGCCCGCCGCCCCGCAGCCGCGGGAGCCCTTCGCGCCCAGCCACGGCAGCGCCTTCCACCTGCCCGAGCCCCAGCACGCCGCGCTCTACTACGCCAGCTCCACGCTGCCGGCGCAGCGGGTGAGCTCCCCGCTGCCCGCACAGCCCGGCGGCTCCCCCACCAAGCTGCCGCGGGCCGGCTCCGCCGCCGAGGGCGCCGCCTACGCCACCGCGCAGCGCC